>JALMGJ010000002.1:53721413-53863913 GCA_023362775.1 Charina bottae | reverse complement strand
TTTTTATTACTTTTTTTTTAACAATCATATTTCTTTTTGACCATGTGAAACTTTTGTGAAAATGTTTTGAATTTATGATGATGATCAGCTACATATGGCAATTTACCCTGTATCATTTTGCCACAACATATGTCTTAGTTCGGTTTCTAATACTAAAAAATACGTTTAGTTTGATTTCTAAATCATTAGGTATTAATTATAAGCGGGTGTGGAAGTGGAGGGATAATCCTTCTGTAGTGTGGTAATTGGTGGGAAAGGTCCATTTCTTGAAAACAGAGTGATCCATATTAGAATGCACTGCTTAAAACAGGGTAGATACAATCTTAAAATATTTTCTTGGATCTAGATTTTCTAGATACTTGTTCTGCTTACTCATCTTGGTACTTTCACTTAATCCTTTTCTATATGTTATTACAGACATCTCAACAGTGAGCATGCGCTGGATGATAGAAGTACAGCCCAGTGTAGAGTACAGATGCAAGTTGTACAACAGTTAGAGTTGCAGGTAAAAATAACATTTTATATTAATATTGCCTCAGTATAAATTGACACTAGAAGAGTGAGTTTTGCTTTGCCCTGTTCTAATTTGAAAAAGCTTTCAGAATTTACTAGATTAATTTCTCAATGCTATTGCAGAGATTGTAGCTTGGCTTCCTCTTTGCTGTAACTTTAAAAGAAATTGAAGCTTGACTGCACTAAATTCTTTGCAATTATCGGTACATGTTGAATATGTCTTACGCTCACAGTTGGGTTTGGTGATAAATGGGCATGCACAGAATGGGTGGAAATAGCCCATGTTGGTTTTTAAATCTTGACCAAGATTAGATTGTAAATGGCTTTACTCACTGACCCAGAACATTATTTTTAAAATATATTTTATTATTATAATTTAAAACCCTGATTTATGTCAGTGCCTCAATCTATTTACATATAATCAGTTTCTAATGGATTTGTTAAAGGAATAAAATTAGAATTTATACATACGTGCCATTGCTGTATTATTACAACCCTTTAATATAAGGAAATTTAAAAATACACCCACGCCCTGTCTGGATATGCCTACGTGCTTTTGGTGGCCAAAGGACAGCCAGAGAAGAGGAAGTAAAACAATGTTGAACATTAGATAGCTACCATTCCTCAAAAAAATGTGTCCTATTTTGTATGCAAGATGACACTGTGGAGATATATGGAAAGCCACGGGCTAAGTGCAGAAGATAATTACATTTGGAATTTTACTGAGTTAGGCATTTGGAGCTTCAAATAGTTTTACAGAAAAATCAACTTAAAAACCAACTTTTTGTTGTTACTTTTCCTGATAATTATAATTTATATTTTATATCATAAGTTACTTTTTTCTCTTCAATTGTTACTTTTTAAAAATCCTTTTATCTTCTTATCTCAAAATTGAGTATGTTTTACTTCCTGTAAAATTGTTGTCATGTCATCTCTATGATATGCTTTCTCCCCAGTACAACTTAAGAAGAGCCTTCCCGCTTCCCCCCAGCCCCCATCCCAAATACAACAATGTTCAAAATCCCAGCATTTCAACACCGTCAATGAAGAGCTGTAGAATAGCTTTCTTTAGAAGTTTTCAAGAAAAGCTAATTTTATTCAAGCTTAAATGAAAGCAAATTTCATTCAAGGATCTCACTACTTGTATAAATGCACAAGTTCAGGATATCTAGTTTCACTTGTTCACTCCTTCCCACAGTTAAAAAGAAAGGAAGATAACCTTGGCTTCCTTCTCCTCATTCCAATCCAGTTTTCATTCATTTCATTCACAAGAAGCATAAGAAGTGAGCTGGAATTTAGAGCACAGTACAAAATTAGTCCCTGTCCAATTAATGAATTATTCTGTTGTTAGTTACATTTGAGTTTCCAATTGCCAACCAATATCCACCAGTAAAGTTGATTTTATGTTGTTATCTTTATTCTACCCTGTGACAGTTTTGACACAACAAATGGAGGTCTTCCAGGAGAAACAGGCAGAGAATGCAGTAAACTCCATAAACTTTACTCTCTTTCCTGTTAGCAAATTTATTTTTCCAAAAGCTGAAGGAAAGAGAAAGATGATATCCTTGACTACAGGGATATCTCACTTGGACTCAGTCTTTGATTTCTGCAAATTGTTAAAGATCTTAATAACATACTTTGACCATTTCCATATATGGGATTGATCTCCATATGTCATAGGATAAGACTACCTGCATTCCAGTTTGGGACCATTGCAGGGGTATAAAATCTTTTTCCTAGTGTGATGTACATTATCTCAGTCAAAAACTGTCAAGGTCTGTTTTCCAGTTGTAGTCATGCCAGAGCCAAAAGTAGACTTAGTTACAGCTGTTTCTTAGCAAAAGACATTTGCATTAGCTCCCTGCCAAATTTCTGCAAGATTTCTTCCAACATCTATATGGCTTGTAAACAATGGGATGCAGGGACTAATATTACTCGCCGAGGACAGATCTGACAAAAAGGCTATGGCCTAAAAGGTGTCCATGAATTCAGAATGAAAAATCTAGAAGTTCATATTTGACACCAGCATGTAGAACAGCGTTGAGAAATAGGCTAGAATTCTATTTCATGATAATGACTTGGTTCAAATGTAATACTATTTGTCCAACCAACTATTATAGGTGAAGCTTTATGAAGGTGAAGGAGGGGGTAAGATGCTGTGGCTGTGCTTCCTCATTGGTTAGAACACTTGTCTCATTCCTCCTCCTAACTCCTGAAGTTCAGATCCTGTAAAGGAAATGCTAGCTTAATTGCTTGCAGCTCTCACTCACTATTCCAGACAACATGAGCAGTGCCTTGTCAATTTTCCTCTTCCATTCCACATCAAACAAACCAACGTGCAATGCACCACACTGCTTGATTTTTCTTTTTCCTCTTTCGAGGAGGGGAGTAGTGGTTATAGTATTTTTATTGCTACTGGAGCTGCAAACAGAACAGCTTGGGACAGTCACTTTTGCTCCTTGTGCTCAGCAACTCAAGTTGACAGAAGTGAAGACAATCAAAAATCACCTTCAGATAACTTTGGAAGATTTCAAGAAAGAAAATATATGGCATGGAATCCCACCAGGGGTGGGATTGGTAGCAAAATTAATTTCATAAATAATCACCATGAATAACTTGATTAATAGATACATCATGAAAGCTGAATTCCTAGAGGAAAATTGCTTGCCCAGTCAAGCCATTTTATCACAAGGGTACATACCAGCTCCAAGTGGTTTACAAGCTATAAATTTTCAAAATGGGTTAGGAACAGAAATGTAGAGTTGAAGTCATATCATTGAGTATTTAATATAGGTAGTCCTCGGTTGATGATGGTAATTGGGACCAGCAACTCCATCACTAAGCAACGTGATCATAAAGCACAATGTCACATGACTGTGCCGACTTATGACGGCAGTTCCAATTGTGGTCATTAAGCAAATCCCACGCAGTCATTAAGCATGACATCACACAATCGCCATTTGTGACCTCCTGCCAGCTTCCCTGTTGATTTTGCTTGTCAGAAGCCGGCAGTGAAGGTTGCAAATGTTGATCATGTGACCGCGGGACACTGCAGCTGTCAAAATTGCAAGCCAGTTGCCAAGCGCCCAAATCGCAATCATTGACTACAGGGACACTGCGATGGCTGCAACTTTGAGGACTGGTCATAAGTCTCCACATTAGTGTCATTGTAACTTTGAATAGCCCTGCGTGCAGAGTGAGCTCCTGCACTAGCTCCAGTTCTTGCCAACCTAGCAATTCAAAAGCATGCAAATGCAAGTAGATTAATAGGTACCACTTCGGTGGGTAGGTAACAGCGTTCCGCGCGTGTCATGCGGCCACATGACCGTGGAAGCGTCTTCGGACAACGCTGGCTCTTTGGCTAACAAACGGAGATGAGCACCGGCCCCTAGAGTCGGACACGACTGCACAAATGTGCGGGGGGAACCTTTACCTTTACCTAACTTTGATTGGTCATTGAATGAATGGTCGATAACCGAGGACTACCTGTATGTTGATTTTATTAGAGGAGCTGGTATGTACCCTTGTGATAAGATGGCTTGACTGGGCAAGTTGGCCATATTTTCCTCTAGGAATTCAGCTTTTGTGGTGTATCTATTAATCAGGTTATTCATGTTATTAATATGCTTAATAGGGTGGGATACTTTTGCATCTTCATTCATACTAAGTCCAGCATGTTTTGTATGCCAACTAGATGGCAGAAGAGATAATGGAGCCTAGTTTTAGCCTCAAGGAAGATAGCACTATAATAAGAAAGTTGATACTCTTTTTCAAGAGCAGAACAATGGATCTGACTTATAGCAACTGGTAATAAGTTATAGTTGGGCAGGATATAAAACCTAATAAATTTTCTGACCATATGGAGAATTCCCCAGTGGGAATTTGAAAACACTAGATTCCAAAAGGCTGGATCCATTTAAACTTGGGTCTTGCTTCTTTTCAGAAGGGCTGGGCACAAAATAATATTCCTATCTTGCCTCTATCTTTCTCCTCATTTTCACTCAGTAAAAAAAAGCCTTCATTTGAATCAGGCAATAATATCAGGCCAGAAGAATAACTTTCACACAGGAGAGATCTTGCAGGCCTGTAATTTAGTTGGCAGTGTGCAGTATCATAGTGAAAAATGATACAATCATGGTCAGCCACTTCAAACAAGTAGGTAGATATCTAGTGCAACTGTTACTTTGCAGTATTTCCTATAGCCACTACATTTCCATAAAACAAGCCCTATTCTCATTCGCTGTCTTACACATACACACACACAAATGCTCCTGTATGCATACCTCAGTCAACTGAAGCAAAATTTCAAGCGCACTAGGGAGCACAGCCACAAATAACCCCAAGGCTATAGTGCATGAATAGAGAATGTGAGCTTCCAGATATTGTTGGACTATACCAACCATCCCCCATGCCCAGTACCATGCTGGCTGGGGCTAATGGGACATAGAATTGAAAAATATATGGAAAATCATTAGCACTTCATCCTGGATTTTTGGCTTGGTGATTATGGAGGCATTATCACTTTCCTGAATTATTCAAAGTGGCAAGAATTAGAAACTTGCTGGTACTGTTAAGCCTGAGTATTATTGATGACTCCATCTGTGCACGGAGGCTCTCTAGTTTGGAAAGTTCAGAATTCATTGGGAACATGCAAGATTCTTTTTCTCTTTCTCTCCCTGGAGACAGTGAAATAATACTTTTTAAATGGTGCTGAGCCGTCAAGTAGTTTTTATTATGTTTTTATAAATGGTTTAGGCATATGAGCTACCACTTTTAAAACTTGTGAAATTGTAAAAATGTAAACCATTTTGAAAAACCTCTTTTAAAAAGGAGCATACAATTTAAACATTATTTAAAAAATTTACTAGGGCTTCTCTATTGCTCCAGGACACCAGAGTTCTGAGTCATATCAATATGTCTGTCTGGATGTTTCATCAATAGAGTGAAAAGGCTGGTGTGGGAGAGAATTTTGTCAGGGACTGGAGCTACACTTGTATTTTATGTTTAACATCCACAGGTCAGTAGGAGAACAACCTCCAAAATTCATGCCAGTTGGCTTATGAGTTACAAATCAATTTTAATATGTGCATCATCCAATCTGTACTAAAAGACAAAACCTGGTAACTAAAAACACACTTGGCTAGAATGCATCCTCTTGGCTACAAGCAAATGTGAAAAAGAAAGCTTGTTGATTTTTCTCCTCCAGAGTGAAATCTATTCTATAAGAGAACAAACATTTACCTTCTGTAAATGGTTGCCTTTCCCCTTCCCTAAAGCTGACAATATTCATTTCACATTTCAGCCTCACCTAATAGAGGGTATGTAGCCAAGTTTTAAAAAAGCATGGCGTATAGAAGAGGAGGAGGAGACAACTTTTAAAAGCCACCTAACAATCCCTTGCGGTTTGTCTCCTAGCGCTCCTGTGGAGAGGGTTGGTTAGTAAATGCGACCCCTTCATGTCTTTTTCTCACTCATTAGTTCAGCAACCCCCCTGGAGCCTGAAGGCCTAGACCTGCTTCAGCCCAGAGCTCGAATGCATTTTAGCAAGAAGCTGACACCCAGCACCGAAAGTTTTGTTTTGCTTTAAAAAATGGCAGGAAGGGGGTCCTATAACACTTCCAAATCACAGGGAAGTAATACTCTGCACTTTTCCTGTCATGTGCCGGCTACCATGCCAGGGCTTAAATAGAGAAGAACCCTTCTGGATTCTGTTCACAAAAGTCATGTTTACATTTCTCTTTCCTGTTCAGCTTGCAAAAGACAAGGAGCGCCTGCAAGCGATGATGACACACCTGCATGTGAAATCAACTGAACCAAAAGCTACCCCTCAGCCTGTAAGTATCTGCACAGAGTAAATAAAGCTTTGTTTCTTTCGATCTGAGAGGGCAGCCCAAGTGCAGACCATTTTAAAATAACAAGATTAGTATACCCTTTATTACTAAGGGATTGTAACTAGAAAGATCACTGTGTTAGCCTGTGTTGTAATGAACACAACATCATAATAGCCTTGTGGTATCTTAAAAACTAAGAGATTTATTGTAACGTTAGCTTTTGTGGATAACAGCGCACTTCTTGAACATTATTCAGGAAATAAATTAACTAGAACATTAGTAGACTAGGACGTTCCCCATCATTTGGCTGACACCTCTGTCCACTACTTGTTTCTTGACAGAGGGATTCCCTTAGCTTCTACTGGTCTATAGTTAAGGGTTTAATTTCTAAGAAAGCTGAAAAATAACGTGACTTTTCCAGGAAAACAGGTGTAAAGTCATTGTTTTGTGTCTGTAAAATGTACTGTATTTTTTTCTCTTTCAACTATTTATTTTTATTTTTCAAATTTGTGTCACCGCCCATCTCCCCCAAAAGAGGGACTCTGGGTGGCTTACAATAAAAGCAGCATTAAAACTATACCTAATCAGGTTGCTATTTGTTGAGTTTTCAATCTGAATCTCTCTTTTTTTCTGTCAGATAGAAAGATAGATGCCTGCTTACATGATATTTTTACAACAGGCATGAAAATAAAATTAATAAACCAATTTGCTGTTTTGGTTCATCAATACTTTTTGATTAATGTGGTTTATACAAACTGTAGTTCATCAGCACTAAATTTTCATACAACAAGTAAAATCAAATTAGGCAGCTTACCTACATATAGCGAAGAGAACCAAGTAGCAAATCATTCCTTCAGCTTAAAATACTCATATGAAGCAATTAGGAATTTAACAGTATTATCAGGAGAGGAATAAACTTTAAAAACCTCATATTTAAAAGCTGGGGGGGGGTAAGCTTTTAGGATAAGCAAGTCTGATTTTGATATGTAAATTATATTTTAATTTAAGGTAGAGCATTTTATTCAAATCCCTGATCCCTTTCACTGTCTTAATAAATCTATGTGCAGATTTTTCTGCACAGTAGACTATTTTTTTGAGTGGTAAAAACAGTGTGATTGTTTTTAAAATATAAGGCAGACCTAAGAAACACCTTCATCTTATGTAATCCTGTCTTCCAACATCTGGAACTTCCATGAGGGCTTGGACCATATGAAATAAGTGTGTTTTCTTTTCTTGGATCCATCCCCAAATCTGCTCCTATATTCTCTAATTAATAATAGCAGCACTTCTGCAGTCACATCAAGAAGCATGTAGTTCCTAGGAGAGTGTAAACCATTGAAAAAAGTACTTTGAATAACAAGTGAAGTAAAGCTACTTGAAGTGTTGAGACAACTTCATCCTCACAAAGGTTTGGGACAACTACTTTGAGGATGTACTACTTGTACATCCACTTCTTGTGCATGCACAGAAGATACAGTACATTAGCTGGTAATGGCAGCAAACAACAGATGCATGTACTGACAACCTGGGAAAAGCTCTCAAAGCTACAGACCAGTCCTTCAGGAGGATGTGTTACTTTGATGCTTAAGAGAGTGGTGCTCCACCCATAGCTAGAACTGTTCTACAAATGATTTACAGAGCCCTGGATTACCTCCCTCACAGTTCTCTAGCAGAGCCCCATCTGGCTCCTACCAAATGTGAGCCTTCAAGTAGAATCTCAGTACTAGAATCTTGCAACAGATGGTGTACTTTGGAGGGTGGGTTGTGGATAACTATGATCCCTCCCTCTTCCTCCCCAGAATGACATACAAAAGGAAGGTACACCAACCAGCATGGCCAAATGTCAGTTTGTTTGTTTGTTTATTTATTTGTTTATTTATTTATTATCATATTTATATAGCCTCCCATCTCACATAAAAATGACTCTGGGCAGCATACCACAAAAAACAATAAACACATAAAAAACAGTCACAGTTAAAAAATAACCATAGAAAGGCACACAAAACAAGAGGGGATGATGTTGACCACAGTAAGGGAGCCATCGCAAGATCTCCCTGGGACCCCCAGGACTGATCACAAGGCCAGGTCTTGTGGGACTTGTGGAATGTTGAGAGGAATAGGGCTAACCTCACTTCTGGGGAAAGAAGATTCCACAAGGCGGGCGCCATAGCAGTCGCAGGATGAAAATATCTGAAGGGCCAGCATTTCCCCTCTGATCTGTCTGAAGGCAAGTGCAATATGGCCAGAATAGTTTAGTCCAGAGCTTTCCAAACGGTGTGTCGCGACACAAAAGTGTGTCGCCACACACAGCGTGGTGTGTCGCCACACCACCTGGAAGCGGCGGCGCGTGCGTGCACGGCAGCCGCCATGCACGTGCGCCACGCCACACGCACCGCCGCATGCCCCCCCGCAACGTCGCCGTGCGCACGCGTCGCCGCGCCCCCCCCGCGACGTCACCATGCGCGCACCGCCGCTGCCGCTGGTGTGTCGCCAGCAGCAGCACTTTGGAAAGCCCTGGTTTAGTCAGTTCTCCAGTGCTCACTACTCAAAATTCAGGAATTTTTGCTAATAAACACTAGCAGTGCCAATTAAGAGATTCCACAGTAAGGATTGCTGCACAACCAATAAGCGGACCAGTGCAGAAGGGAAATAAAATTGACCAAAGGAAAGGGAAGGAAGGATGCACTGTCTTGATCAGTATTAAAAATGTTTTACATTCTGGAAAATTATAGCTTTGATGGGGCCTCCCACTAAATTTATTTTTAACTGTTCTATTGAAAATTCTGTGCCACTAGTCAACATTATCTCTCAGTTGCTCAGCACAGTGTTTCTCTATTAAACGAAATAGGCATGAATATTTTTGACTGAAAAATTAATAGCTTTTGAATTCATACACAGCAGGTTTCTTTTCCAAAGCAGTCCAATATCACTGCACAGCACTTGTATAACCATTTATTTAGAGGCCAAGTCAAACCTTTGACAGCTAGGGCAGTGTTACAAGCCAACATAAAGAACTCCAAGATGTAAACCAACAATAGGCAGTCTGTGTGAGGTTTGCCATTGTCAAATACATAGATTGTTTGGATTAGTTTATGTAAATGTACTGTTGTATTACCCTTTGGAAAAAAGGATCACATTTGTGTATGAAAAGTGGTTTCGTTCATAGGCAGCATTATAAATCCTTATCCTTTAATGTACACGTTAGAAGTAAAAATTGGTGCCTGACAGGACTATATTGTGTGACACTCTGTTATTGGATTGAAACAGCCTTCTTTTCATTTATTGAATATAGGAAATTTTATTACAGATATCATCAGATAAATCAGAAATTATTAAAATATGTATAGGTGAAGGATTCAAAAATTAATTACAAAATGTAGAAATATAGTATTTTGCACATATACTGTCACTGCAAGGACAGAGGGAGAATAAAACGGGTATCACCAAGTAGATGTTTGGGCTTTTTAAACTCAGCAGCATATAATTCTGGCTAGAAGAGACCTGATGACCAATACCACAACACACAATCCTCTTTACACCCCATAACTAATGTTATTTTCTCCTCCTAACCAGATGTAAGGTGTAAATTAAGTTTAATATTTTCTTTTTTAAAAAAACAACAACTGGGATTTAAAATTACAACTTGGTCATTTTTGATCAGGGGTAAGTTGGTGAGAGAATTTCAAAAACTAGTGATGCCTACCTTAAAATAGTCATCATAATCTCAAAAATGGGTACAGCTTTGTTGGGTGATGAATTCCTTTGTTGAATATGATTTGGTTATCATAGGTGTTTCTCACAGGATCAAATGTAGTACATGAAACAACATTTCATTGAAACATTTTGAGTTGATTGTTCCACTGCAGTGCAATGTCTTGAGTGTTCAGTGTTCAGCTGGAACAAAACATGGCACATTTTGAGTGCTCTGACCCTGGGAAGTAATTAATTCAAGCTGACTTAGTTTGATGGTGCAAATAGCCCCAAATATTTCCATGAAGAACACCATATACGCCACTGCTGTGGTGCTGAATGCTATCTGTGTTCATGGCTTTGTGAGAAGAGGCTCTTCCTGATTTCAAGCATTACACAACATAATTAGAGAACTACCTCAGTACTGCACACTGGTATTTTTGATTGTCATAGGTGCTCTCATTAGTTTTCCGTATGTATGTATGTATGTATATATATGTATATGTGACAGAAATGTAAACATTTATATTATAACGTAATAATGCGGTATTCCCATTATTTTCAAGCATTCCTGGTGATGATGAGATGGTAGAGGAAAAGTAAGGGCCAGATGCTATTAGATGGCACTGCATAGCTACAATTGCTTCTCACAAAAGAAAGAAGGAATGCATTCTTCTTTCTTTGGTGTGTGGTTTTTCTCTCTCTCATACCTGGCAGTACATCCATCTTTATAGAGCTGACATAACTGTTGGCTATTTTTTATATATTTTCCTTTAGCCTAACCACAGCAATTAGGATTGTTTTGAAATCCTGTTTTTAGCAACTGTAAAAACAAAGCATTAAAAATAGCCTTTTAACTGTGAGGTAATGACTGAGCATTTTAGCTGCTGTAGCTGTACTTTATAGTTTGAAAAATAATGATATGTAGCAATAAAAAAAAAGATTTGTAAATGCAACACACAAAAGCTATTTTTATATACTGTTTTTCATTAAGTCCCACTCTTCAACTTGGGTTTCCTTTAGTATCCCTGCCAATAACAACACCTGCTAAGTGATCACTGCCTGCCAAATCCTGTGTTGCATGTAGTTATATATATTTTCTAAAGATTCGTACATAAAATGTTCATGGGTGAAATCCACTTTCAGGGCCTTGCTGAGAGTAGTACCATTCAATTCACAATTCCCAAGACCCAATTACAGCAACCGTTTCAGCCCCGGACAAGAGGGTGAGCACCCACGGTGGAGAAATCCGTGGCCTAAAGCACCAAAGATGAGCTGGCTGGATTTTTACACAGGAAGATATGCCACACATCCCCTGCAATCTTCCTTACCGCTTTGTTGCTGGTTTTGTACATTTCTTTCAGACTTAGACCAATGGATGCTATTTTAAAAACAAAATGTACATATATGTATATGTATGTATGTACTGTATATTTTATTTGTAGCGTGTTTCCCGTGCCTTAGGAATTCAGGAAGCAGTAGGAGGAGGGCTGAGGGTTCCCCTCTCACCTTACTTTCAATGTTTTATCATGTTTTTTCCCCAAATTATTTTAGTTTTCCAAATGCCTGGGTGGCCAAATAGGGAATGACTATTTCAGGTTGCATTAGTGCAGGCTTAAAGGGAGAACAAAATAAGAATTTGGAGAAAAGGAAGTATTTGCTCATGCATTGTAATACAATAATATTATATATGTATGCATGGTGGGGGTGTGAGAGAAAGAGCAAGTATAAATATGTACGATCATTAGTACACATCTCATACCTTATTGTTAAAGCCTTTTGGTAGTCAAAGTTGCAACACTATAGAAGATGTTCTAGAAACAAAGAAAGGAAACTAATTTATATTTCTGAATATGCTTCTGCTGGTATAGAATTGTTCCTAGCAGAACACAAAGACAGCTATTTTTTTTTGCAATAGAGAGAATGATTTCTTGTTAATTCCTATGTTGTCTTCTATGATCCTATACAGTCCAAATATAATAGTTCTTACTGTAATAATTAAAGATACCAATAGAACATAAGGCCACTAGTAATAGAGCTTGCCTCAATAACTTGCTTCTGTTAGTTTCTAGCAACACGATAGTTCACAAAATAAATTGCAGTAAAGTGGAGCCTTCTTGTATGAGAAAAGTCTTTATCAACCACTTCTCAAATCTAAGCAATGTGTTTTTAAGTAGAAATTGCCGTGGCACGTCAATCAAGAAAATAAACTCTACCACCATTAGCCATTTCTGATCTCCCCCCCCCCAAACTTATCTTTAGTTAACTGTAGGCCTTTTTCATTGTTGATTGTTTAAACAATGAATGTTTAATAAACTATAGTGAAGATTAGTAGTTTAAAATTGCAACAAAACCATTCATGACATAGTTCTGCTCCAGTTCACAACTGATATATGTATTTGAGGCAATGAAAGCAGCATGTTATCAAGTGTCCTTGGTGTAAAATGCTCTCTTCTGCACACTGTCGTGAAAACTGTGAAGCTATCCTTACAGAAAAGCTCAAAAGGCAAAACTTTCATAGTAAGTGACAAGTCATGGTTTCATTAACTTGCTCCTTCTGCCTATCCAGCAGTTATCTCTGGTAAAGCACAAAGATCTCTAGGTTTTTGTTCCCACTATTTTCCCTCTCTACTACCTCTTTCCCCTCAGACTGCAGTCAGGTTTAATTTGGGAACTAGGCTCTTTTAGCAAATTAGCAATTAGAAAAATGTTGTGGGAATATGTATATGTGTCATTAGTTTTCCTGCAAATTAATAGCAAGAGCAGAGGTCAGGCAGAAATTTTCCACTTGACTGCAGTTCCTCTGTCAAGATTTGGCACTTTGCTTTGGAACAGCCACAGATGCTGAAAGCCACAGCCTTCCTCTAGGAACTGTCTTTTAATGAGTTTACCTCGTAGCCATTATTACAAATATTACTGCCTCTCCCTTCCCCTTGAAATAAAATTACTGTTTCTACAAAATATTCCAGTGACATCTTACACCACTGCACATTGATGGTAGGGTCATTCGGATGTAGTGTTTAATCATTAGATCACCTCCATAAGCATCTCCTAATTAGAGTCCTTACAATACAATTTTATCTGGTAATTAGCCAAGATTGGCTGCTTCCTCTGTAGCTTATTAGTGGCAGCCTAGCAGTGGGTGTGAATCGCAGTGTCATTTGTCAAGCCTGTTAAATAAAGGCAGTGCCCCCTCCCTTTGCTCTTCTTCACTTTCTGTGTTTATTTCTAGTTGTATTACCTACCCGGACTGCCTCAAGAAATTTAACTCAATTCAAATTATTTAACTGGAGAACATTGACCTTTGGGCCTTCCATCCCCTCCCCCAGCTTCTTAGTAGAAACAGATTAAATGTTTAAGCTTTTAAACAGTAAAAACAGAATTGAACTCGTTTGAAACTGAGTGGTTTGAACAGTAATGAGGAAACAGTATCCATGGTCTTTCCAGCAGGAGAGCTAATCTTCTGAGTTTGTGCCGTGCAAGAACACTGGAAATTGATTCAGATTTAGAATGCTGTTTAAAACGCCCACTTTAAGAGCAGAGATAAAATAGAGGAGATTCAATTTCTTAGTGAGACTTCGCATTGTTGTTGTTCCCGTGCTTTTTATCATATGTGATGGATGGATGGATGCCAGAAGGGCGTAACAAAATGCAATCAGCCAGTTCTCCCAAATAAAAGAATGTAAGATAGCCTATCTGCACTTTCCCTTTTGCATAAGTTAGTATTTGAAGGCAGATACCTTGTGTTTTCAAGCGAGAATGCAGTCATAGGTCATTTCGAAGTCTGTGACTGTCATTTCATGTCACCGCATTACTGTTCTGAAAGCAAAATCATCATACGACAAAAACCTGAGAAAAGCCTAAGATAAAAGTTCCAGACCAACATTCCCATAGTATACTTCAATACTACATTCTCATTTGGGCATCTTATGGGTAGAAAAGCATCTTGTAAATAAAAAAAAAACCCCTTTTCGACAAATTAATTTTACCACTCCACCTTTCTCTGCATCTTCTTTATCAAGTTGTGTGAGGCTTGGATTTCTTTCTTAACTCCTCCTGTGCTGTTTACATTCCAGAAATACACAGACATTCAGATAGATGCTATTTGCTGCAAATAATAGCCTGAAGAGAAAAAGAGCTTGGGAGGAGGGCCATTCCAATCTGTGTCCTCCATCCCCACCCCACTGCTGCTTTTGCTAATGAAATGCTGTTCTTTGTTAAATGCACAAATGAAGGAACAGTTCGTCAGAAGGAAGTAAAGCTAAGAAAATGGAATGAAGCGGGACACTCCCAAGTTCTGCTTCCCAATTCTGAGTATCCTGCATGTCTGGAGTAAGGGCAGTTATCTCGCCTCTCCCCCACTAATGGGAGAGCTTTTCCAGGCGCCTCTTGAATTCTGATAGTAGCTATATTGATCACTGAATAGGATTGTCTGTTGACATCTGCCAAACAAGTGCCTTTGAGTTCATATGGACTGACGGTTCTTTCCTATTGTCTACCCTCCAGAAGTTTTATTTATTTACTCCTTCCATCTCTGTCAACCCATCATGATAATTTCCTTTAAATCGCTTTGAGAGCTTGGTTCAGTCTGTTTTAGTGTATCTGTATCCGATACAAAATGTGCATTACCAGAGTAAAAATGTATATGCATGATTCAGTTAGGCGTTTTTTCCTGACAGTTGACTTGCCATGGTGATTACCTAGGAGAATCTTATTCTCTTTTATGTGAACATTTGTAGGTTTTATATATTGGTTTATTTCATTTAGTTAATCTCTAACTTGACCCATTTCAAGTATTCAAGTTAGAGTGCAAATAAGAAAATGAATTGTTTGTAAAATACCCAGGTAACTCTAACAAAATATATACATATATATGAAAGACATTATTGATTATCTGTGTTAAATCAACAGAAAAAAATTAATAAGGAATCCAGTGGTCAAAAAAATATTTTTCAACTAATCATTTCTCATGAAAATGCCCTAACACCATAGATGAAACAAAAAGAACATTTAAATTTTAAAAGTGCAATTCATAACGATAACAATAATTCATTAAGACATTAGAAAAACAGTCACTGTCTTTTCATAGGACACGTTGTATACTTTCTTAAGAAAATCACCTTAAAATAATGCAGCTAATTTTCCTCAAGGAACCAAAAGAAAGGATCGACGACACCAATATAAATTCATAAATCCTGAATGCTAAAGGCAATTATCTGTGATTATCAGTCCATGAGAAGTCTGGTTGTATAGATCTAATACATATTCTTTTGATTTGTGATACTTTAAAGTACTTTAGGCAATCTGTTTTGTTAACTGCCTGAAAGAAAGATCTGGTTTTTCCTGCAGATTTCAAATGTAATCCTATAACTTAATTTCTCAGAAGGAAAACCCACTGACTTCAGTGGGACGGACTTGCAAGTTAAACATATGCCTGCAATTTTCATGATGTTGTCAAGGGTCAAAACTGTTTGGGCATCAAAATATGTAAAGGTATCCCCAGGTTTTCCTTGGTTGTTTCTAAAAGAGGCAGCATCTAGTGCAGAGGAGCAGGTAGGGGTGTGAAGGAGGGAATATCTTCTCTAGCTTCAACTTTGATAATTCTAAAGAAACAGCCAGGTTGGCTGCTGCTGCTGTTTGTTAGCTGAGAAAAACTGTGTCTTCTTAAATTCTTCCTAAGGCCAGAAAATCAATAGTTTCATGTTGACCCTGAAATATCAGTGTTTTTAAAAGACGTCTTTCCAATGAATTGTGATTATAGCTTCAGATTGCCAGAATCAGAGAATATTGCTGGCCAATTGTGTACTATGACTCAGGATAAGATAGATTTTTTTTTAAAGATTAATCTCTCATAGTGGGGAAAGGAAATACTTGATCAATTTGCTTCTAGGGCTTTTTTTCTTAATGAAACCTGCACTCTTTTTGGGTTAACACATCTGCAGTAGGCTCCGCTTGCTACTTCATAGCCTCACTTTAAAGCTATCTTGGTTGCCCAATCATTCATATATCTATATCTATATATATGTAAAAACAAGGCTTCATCGGGTTATATACTCATATAATATTCAAAAATTGAAGCATCTGCTTACATAATCTCAATAAACTTACAATGTACATCTACAGTATTATGCTTATACTGCAGGGGATGGAGCAGGTAGGGAATGAAGTTATGAATGCATTGTTTATCAATTTATTACATGGTCCTTACTAGTTTGATTTATATCCTGCCAGTGAGGTTCCATAGTTGAGGATGGACTTGTATCTGTCTCCCCAGTCCTACTCTAACACCTCGATCACTGCATTACACTGCTTTTTTCCATGCCTGATGTCAGGCCCAGTCCAAGAACAACAAAGAGTCAGTGCATTCAAACTCCAGTTCTTTATTTGCTCACACCGTGCAGACAGAATCTTGCCAGACTCAAGCTACTCTAACTATCCTAAGGGGATATAACCTGGGAGACTCTTGGGTGTGGCTATCCTGAACCTCTTCGTTTTCCCACCAATGCCTCCCGGACTGTGCCTCCTCTTATCTCCTCCACCTCCTTGGAATGTGCTCCCTCCTTCCAGAGAACCAGCGGCACCTCCGAAATCCACCACACCGTATGAGAACAAAGGATTCTCAACCTGCCATTCACAGTCTTAAATTATAAAAACCATGTCAGTGCATGGGAGAAAAGAATGGGGGCAGTGTGTTTGTTAACAAGCAAAATCGGTTTCTTTTTCTGTTTTCATAGTTGAATCTTGTCTCTAATGTCACGCTTTCAAAGACCGCATCAGAGGCTTCTCCACAGAGCTTACCTCATACTCCCACCACCCCGACAGCACCCATCACTCCTGTTACCCAGGGACCTTCTGTCATCACTACTACCAGCATGCACAACGTTGGGCCTATCCGAAGGCGGTACTCTGATAAATACAATGTGCCCATCTCCTCAGGTAACTAGATGGCCATATAGAAAAAGTGTTTGGTTCTTTCCGTTCAAATGCAGCTTCTAAAGTATGAGCTCTGGCTAATATGAGGACTCTTCTCCTTTATTTAGCAGATATTGCGCAGAACCAAGAATTCTACAAGAATGCAGAAGTCAGGCCACCCTTTACGTATGCATCTTTAATTAGGCAGGTAAGTGATACCATCTCTGAAAGCTGGCTTAGGTCCAGGGTTGTACATATATGTGATGCTATAGGCAGAGCAGATGATCAGCTAATACAGGCCTGCTGACACCTTTGCTATATGGGTTTTTTCCTCCCCACAACGGCAATACATATACCATAATTGCTTTTGATTAAGTATTACAATACGATGTGATTATTAGGAAATTCATTTCACACAACACTGAAAATGAGCCTGTTTAAAGATGGCAAGTCAATTATCACAAGCTATAGTAATCTCTGATCCCTAGAATTAATCTGAGCTCAAAATAATTACTAAGCTTTAATCAGCTAGTGAAATGTTTTGCATTTCTCTTTGATTCTGCTCTGTGAATGACTAATAAATTAATATTTCTGTAAGGAAACAGAAATAAAACTCAAAACAATTTGATAATTCCATTTTCAGTTTTGCCATTGAGCTATTAAGTACAACCACTAATCTTCCATCGTAGTGCAAGTGTTTATTTTGCTCTGACTTCCAATTGTGTTTTATTTATTCAGTCAAATGTGCAAGCGTATTTTCTGATCACTGTTGCATTTTAATTGCTTTATAGGCAATTCTTGAATCTCCAGAAAAGCAGCTAACACTAAATGAAATCTACAACTGGTTCACACGTATGTTTGCCTACTTCAGACGCAATGCAGCAACGTGGAAGGTATGCTGTATTCCCTTGTATGATTCTTGCTTTATGATTTAGAATGTACAGAATAGAAAACACCACAAAGATACCCAATTGTATGTAAAAGACTGTGGACTTCGAAATACAGATCAGTTGTTTTGATACACATAGGGTGCCTCTTATCTGCACAAACATTTCATTAGTTGGCAGAAAAAAATTTCTGCCTTTGAAATGCCCCAATATGAATACCCGTTATTAGTGTTTTTTCCTGCATGTTGTGATTGAACTACTAGTCCATCTCTATAGTTGCTCCTAGCAATGAAATATTTCAGCTGCTAAGATACAAGAGGAAAGGATGATTAATCAGTTGGTGGCTTTATGTATACAATCTTTTAGTGAAAATCACAAAGTCCTTTTGCAAAGATTCATAGAAAATTAGCTTTACAGCCTGCCAACTGATACACCTGCCTTAAATTAATATGCCAACTTCTAAAAATATTTGCTAGTTTATTATGAAACACAATACAGGTTAATTGGGCACAGCAGTAAAGTCACAAGCCAATAAAAATATTAAAGCTAGCGATTTAACAAATACCCCATGTGATTTAAATTTCAATAGTTTGGCTCCATTTACTTAATTTCTGAATGTGTTTAAATTCTCATAGAATACTTCTTTCTTTTAATCTGGCTGCAATCCAGAATGGCACACCTGGCACCTGAATATTTTTGCAGTTTCCTTCCAAGTTGTTCTTTCTTCCTAAAATCTCAAACTGTTTATCCCTCCCCCTCCTTCAATTTCAAAGGTCCTTGGAGAATTTGGTGAAATAGCTTTTAAAGAGGTAAATGTCCTTGGTGCATACTTAGTAGTTTCTCATGGTTCCAGAAGTTTTACCTCCTTTAAAAAAAACTGTTGCCAAAAGTCCAAATTGTGAACTTGGGGAGAAGGAGGAAGAGGAAAGAAACTTAAAACGACAAATCAAAATAGAAAATTAGGTCCTATTCTGAAATTAAAACTTTGCCAGAAAAAAAGGAAAAACATTATATTTATTTATTTATTTATTTATTTATTATTCAAATTTATTCCCCGCCCATCTCCCATGCAAGGGACTCTGGGCGGGTTACAATATAGTCTCTTTTGGATAGAGGTTATAGTCTCTTTTGGATCACATCTACTGACTTCATTCCAAAGAACCTCTGTTCAAGTCAGATAACAAGCAACATGGACTTCTCTGCCAAGTTTGTGTGGGTATGGAGACTGTGGCCCTGAAATTGGTCATGGAACATCCCAGATCAAATATTTTACTGCTATTGTCATCATCATGACAATTAAAATCATTGGATGGCCTTGGACAAGTTATCTTCTTATTTCACAGAGCCTAAAATGCCAATTGTTTTTACCATAATCAACTAGATCTGATCAGTGATCACCGCACTTTGACTAAATGTCAATTTAACCTACATGGATAGGATTTTGCAAGATGTCATCTGTATGACTTGCAAATCCCCAGGGCAGAATCCCTGTTAGTCTTCAGACATTCTCTCTCTTTCTCTCAAAAAAAAAAAAAAAGACAAGTATTCATTTACTTGTTTCTGCAATCTAACATTCAGTGTTGGCACCAAATTCACATGGTGAATATTGCTTTAAGATATTTTTTTCCTGTTCTGGAGGAAAACAACAGATCTAAAAGAGAAAAAATCTTATTCTATACTTTGACATATTTATGCTCTCAACAGTATTATAGAGGAATTATTGATGGTGTTTACATCCAGTTGAATTCTCAAATGAGGATTCTTTTCAAAAATTAGCACTTTATTGTAAATACATGTGTACATGAAGATGACTACCACTTTAGACTAGTGAGATAGCTAAATGAAAATAAAATGCTTCAATATCCCTGATGGTGAGGGTAAAGATCAAAGGAAAATAATAGTCTTAATGCCACTTGGTTCCAAAATCTGATCTAATTGGAAATAATTACTACTCAAAGCCAAAAATGTAATATAAATCTTTGGCAGAGACAGATATTCCTGAACTCAGCTGCCCAAAGTCTAGTGTCTTTAGATTTTGACATAGTATTATATGGATACATGGAAACTGTGTTATCCAGGAATACTTTTGTCCTTTAATATCTTAGGACAGTCTAAAGATTTGGCGTGCAGTTATTGTGAATGTAATTCAGGACTTCTGGAACACAGCTCAGATCATACAAAGTTTGTTTGGACCAAATTGAAATTCAGAGCAAATGAGTATAAGCTCTTACTGATTTCATCTTGGAGAACTGACAGATTAGTAAACAATTAAATATAGTTTTATTTGAGGGTAAATAGCTTTCATTTTGTATTGTTTTCATATATAGGTTATTTCCTCATGCCAATTGTGTCATCTCTCCCCCCCCCACACACACACACACCTTGCAATTCTGCCTTCCTTCAGTGATCATGTTCCTTCCATACATTGGGAGCTACTGAAAAAGCATTGCTTCACAGAGAGAAAGAGATCTTCCTTTTCATTATCAACAAAAGCATTGTAAGAAGGGATTGTGAAAGTCTACATTGGTTCTGTTCCTACAGACAGTTATGGAATTACAATATAAATATAATCCCTTCCCTTCTTATGAATCTGAAAATGCAGTTGATCCACTTCTCTGCCATGTTCTTCCCCATCCTGCATGTGCTGCTCTGGGTGCAGTACTCCTGCTGTTAACACACACATACACACTACCCTGTTCGCAGGCCTCTCCTGACTGAAGAACATTAGCCTGGGAGGAATGCTGTTGTCTGTTCTTAAACATATTTTCAAAAATGAAATAATCAAGCAACCAAAATCCTTACGTATGTGGAAATGGTGGTATAGGAATTGAGGAATGGATTTTATCTAATTGAAGACCTGGATTTTCATGTTGCTTGAGCAGAGGTTGCTAACTTGCTTCATGGTTCCTCACCAATTTCTACCTACATAATTACAGGATTCTCTGGTGATTTATTAACTGTCTTTCTGCCAAAAATAGATATATCCCTGTATTTGTTCAAGAACATGGACTGTCTGTTTAGCCTCTTTTGAGGAAACAGATGTGTTACAAGGGTGAGAAAATTAGTTATGCTGTGGAACTGCAATATCAAATGATTCTTGGAATCCCCTCCCCCATGTGGCTCAGACTTCCCTCTACTATTTTAATTAATGTGATAAATGTGTTATGCCTAACCTTGGTTTGCACAGTGAATGTAGACAGTCATTATTAGAATGCCTTTCACTATGTAGACCTGAATTTGTGAATGAGTGACTTAGCCTTTTAGGTTATTTAAACATCTGTCCATATATTTCTCTGGCATTATGCCTGTAAAGTAGCCTCCCCATTGACTATTGGTAGATGTGAGTTAACAACCTACATGTTCTTTGCCTGCTTTTTTTCTACTGGGTATCAGTTGTGAATGATTGTGTACCTTTAGATATAATTTGTTAGAAATCTGTCCGTAATCAGTTTAGGCATATCCAGGGATTTTTAAATTTCCAGCATAAGACTATCCTGAAAGTTGATAAATCCAGTGCTAGGGATTGAAAAAATAAGACAGAAGCATAATATGGTAGTAATGAGCTTCAGTATATGTACTATAAAGGAGGACTTTGTATGAATTCAGCCTAAGACTAAATTGTGAACTGCCCAGAGAGCTGGGCAGTGTACAAATTTAATAAATAAAATAAAGACCATTGTGGTTTGATTAAACTGGTAAAGTTATCAGAAACATTAGATTCATAATTTTGATGATAGTAATAGCAATATTTGTACCACAAATGGTAAATATTATGGGATATTAAAGTCATCTGCTTCATGGTTCTAACTCCAGTAATCAGGAACAGAAGCTATCTTCCATACTGGAAGTTGTGGTGAAGAACAAGAATATAATGAATCATAGCGGGCTTTGGATTAGTGTATAGAATTACTTCATGTTTCTTAAATTTCAAGACCATGAAAATATAATAAGAACAATTAAGTTTTTAGCAGTTGCACAAAATCATTTTTCTTTGTAGTTTTCCTTTTTTCAGAAGAGGATATACGTACTTGAGCCCTGTTCTTTTTTAACTGACTGATAACTGAATAAAAGTCCCTGGTAATATACAAGTGCAAAGTTATTGTAATGTTGTTTTATTGCCAAGCTTAAACTATTCTTAAAATTGTCACTCCTAATAAAGGACTCAAAGGATGGTTTTCACGGTCTTTCTTTTGCAAATCTTACAAGTTATAAATGTATTGTCCAGTGTGGAGGGTGGGATGAGGGAAAGGGGACTTGCCGGCTAACAATGCTAAGACTCTTTTTCTCATGGAAAGTTTTTTTTTCCCAATGTTTTCTCTCTTATACTTGCTGCAGAATGCAGTGCGTCATAATCTTAGCCTTCACAAGTGTTTTGTGCGAGTAGAAAACGTTAAAGGGGCAGTATGGACAGTGGATGAAATAGAGTTCCAAAAACGAAGGCCACAAAAGATCAGTGGGTATGTCCACCATGTTTGAACTTCTTAGCCTAGCTTGGGTCATGCTTACAGTTTTAACATAGAAGCTTTGGCTGCTAGATGGTGTTCTAGATCAACCCAGATAGTTTCACCTTGTGACAGTCGAGGTGAAGCAACAGAGAGCATTTCATCACTACCATTTGTACGCCCAGCAGTCCCCTTTGCCCTTGCTTGCTTGGTGTTTGTTCTGCATCACATGCTAGTAGCTTTTAGGTGGCAATGCATATTAACCCTCACAATCCATTTGCTTATGCTTATTGCATTTTATTTTCTTTTTGTTTTGTTTTGTTTTGTTTTTTTTCCTTTTCCCTGTATTTGATGTCTGTTCTGTTTCCCCAATCCCATGCCCCTTTGTTTCCAATTCATCTCGTTTGCTGCTGGTCTTATCCCAGGGTGCTATTCGCACCAACTTATCCCTGCATAAGTGCTTTATCAGAGTAGAGGATGAGTTTGGGTCCTTTTGGACTGTTGATGATGAAGAGTTTAAACGTGGCCGTCATATTCAACGAGGCCGTCCTCGAAAATTCTGCCCTGATGAAAACTTTGGCGAGCTTGTTACACAGTAAGAGCTTTTACTTGCTTTGTGTGTGTATGTGTGTGCGCTAATTTTTTCCCCAGTTTTTGTTTTCTGTTGCTTTTGCTTTGCATGATATATTCATCTCATGTAGACTTGCATTTCACAAAATAGTGGCATTGCCTTTGCTGCAATAATAATAATAATAATAATAATAATAATAATAATGATTTAAATGTCATGGTTGTACATGCATTGCACTGCTTCTTGAAAATGCCTCCGCTAACATTTTCTGAAATGTTTATAAGTCATATTTGCTTCAATACAGGGATACAGATATATTCTTCATTAGCTAATGTAATCAATTTTGCAGTGTTAGGCGGGTTATATATAGATATTTTCCAGTCATTCTTGCTCCCCTATATTCTTTCAACACAATATATATATAGCTACAGGTAACATACACATATTTGAAAACTCTGTTCAAAGATTTTACTTCTTTCATATTTTTCTGTTGACTGATTCAAAAACACAGTTTGGGTGCCAGACTATCAGTAGAGCACAGAGCGGCCCTTTTCTTTTTCCACATTCAGGTTCTTTCTAATATTTTCTCTTGTTTTCTAATGCTTTGAGGGTTAGCATTCTTATTAGTAGTTCCGAGAGAAGTTATCATCACGTGGAGTCCACTGACTACTGAGCATTGCTTTTTTAAAAGTTGACTAAAAATTTACTTACTCTGGAAAGAAAATGAAAGATTTCCAGTTATAGGTTTTGATGTTTATATTTTTTACTATTTTCTTATGATTTACTCGGGAAAAAAATGGTTTGCAGTCATGAACAAAAGCCCCATTAAACACAATGAAATGAAACTAACTTTTAAAAAGACATGCATAGGATTATACATGTGTTAATTGCTTTTAAATTCTTTTGCAATTGATGTTAGTTTTGAAATTAAGAGTTAGGTGCTCATTTATAATACACAAGATAGTTATTATTACATTAAATATTAGATCATTTTCTCACAGTTTCTAAAGGATTGGTCCTGTAGTTTATAGACCAGTGTTTCTCAACCTTGGCAACTTTTAAGATATGTGGACTTCAACTCCTAGAATTCCCCAGCCAGCCATGCTGGTTGGGGAATTCTGGGAGTTGAAGTCCACATATCTTAAAGTTGCTAAGGTTGAGAAACACTGTTATAGACAATAGACAAATGAGAAAAGCAGCACTCCCAAATAGCAAATGCTTCTAGTTTCTCAACTTCTGTAAAAGGAGCAGCAGTCCTTAAATGCTCATGTGGACGTAGACAGACAAGGTGGGCCTCTTGGGGTAGTTATTTAGATACCACTTCAGGGGACAATAATCCCAGTTTTGTGTCTTAGGAGCCACCGGAGCATTTACAGGAGTGAATTGAATTGCCAAACCAATTTCCTGCAAGTCCACCATGGTGAAAGTTCCCCACTTGTTCACTGAATGACTCACTACTATTTTTGGCTCCCTCCTTTCCATCATTCTTGGCTGAGGATGGATAATCCTGTTGGATTTTCTGCATTCTGTACAATGGGATTATTCACTCATTCATACAACACATAAAACCATTCTCCTTCCTCAGGGCATTGACTGTTGTGTGTTCAGGCTCAATCACTGCTCAGGGGGAGCCTCTCTTTAGTAAGGAGGCTTGTCTGGATAATAGCCTCCTTCTCGTAAGCAGAAAGTTGGGGCTGTTCAGAAGCAGGCGGCTATTCTTCTTATAAACCATAAATGAC
Source organism: Charina bottae (assembly GCA_023362775.1). Taxonomy (NCBI): domain Eukaryota; kingdom Metazoa; phylum Chordata; class Lepidosauria; order Squamata; family Charinaidae; genus Charina; species Charina bottae. The sequence goes on along the minus strand of JALMGJ010000002.1, from coordinate 53,839,328 downwards.
TTTGTGTTGTCCTTTCATTATAAGACATTTAGGAAACTAATATACCAAAAACAGTCCTGCGCATATTTAAGAGACTTGTGTTTGCCTGTTTTTCCTAAAGAACATTTAAGCAATCCACACACCTTGTCTGGAGCGATACACGCAGCTCTTTCTCCGGCTGCAGAAAAAAGTTTTCTTGGTTCTATGAAAAATCTCCCTGTGATACATAGGACCTCTACACCAGTAAATAGCTCAGGAGACAACCGAAGGGCACTTAAAACGTTTCAGTCTAAAAGGGGTGATTGCCTTTTAGTGGTGAAGTTCACTAGAGAAAGCATTCCGTTTTTCAGTTAAGTAACTACTAATTTAAAAAAAAAACATTGGGGAGGAAATAATAGTGTTTTTATTATATTGGTTTTGGGTTATAGGAAAGAACCTGATTTCCTTGAAGTACAACAGTTGACTGCGTTTAACTTTATGCTTTTTCTTTTCCAATATATTTTCCTTGCGCAGAAACCCTTCACTTATTAAAAACATGCAGACCAGCCACACCTACTGCTCACCTCTCAATGCTGCTTTACAGGTAAGATTAATGAGTGTGGCAAATAAACCACATAGGCATGTGTGCCTTCTGTATTCGTTTCAAAATATATTAGCCTTGCTCTAATTAGATATTAAATTTTAATTCCGTTAAACTTTTTTCTTAAGTGCATAAAGCATCATGGTCCCTGGAGGCAAACACATATCAGGCTGCTTCAGCATTAGCTAGATGCTTAGCATTTTGAATATTGTGGCAAAAAAATTAAAAGTTCACTTATTAATATTTATCAGCAGTATCATAATTTCCATCCTCTTATTTCAGAATTTCACTTGAGGCAAAAATACCACAAGTGTAATTACTCTAGCACAGCTATTAATGTGCTGAATGATAGGATATGGTGTCACATGACCTTCTATTGTTCGTGGCTTTAAAGGGAACGTAGATACCTCATCCACACCTGAATGTACTCCTTTTCTTCCTCAAAGGGTCTTTTAGATGTATGTTTTAAAACTGTTAAATAGCTAAACTTACTATATACAAGGAGTGAAGAAAAGAGATGTCAGTTTTGTGATGCTGATATCAAGAATATTTTTAAGCAAATATTTAGGTAATCTGTGTTAAGGGTCAGGATTTATATATTTATAAATAAGTGTTACAACTTTGTATAAGCAGGTAAAAATGAAACAATTTTATAAATTATTTTTCCAGGCATCAGTGCTAAGAGAAATGCTTCTCAGTTAACTTTAGACTTTTACATATTTTTATTTTTGTATTCCTTCCTTTATTCATGTATTTTACCACTTCATTGTTTTATTATTATTACTACACCGCTTTTAAGTTTTATTTCTTAATTAAGCTTATAATCCACTCAGCAAATTCTTGTTATTAATGGATTAAAAACATAGTAAATTAAATAACACTGTTTTTCTTAATAGAAGATCCCCACTAATTATGAGACAGACACAGAGAGACTTTAGTATCATGTCTCTGGAAAAATGCTTAGATGAATTAAGATTCTTAAGGTTTATTTGGCCAATATATTAAAAAAAAATGAGGTGGCAATGGTGAAATCAGGTCATGAGAGTATACCATATTTAGAAAAAATTAGTAGACTTTCACCTTCTTAACCAAGAAATAGATTGATTACAAAATAAGTAACCACCTACATCTTCATTTATTACTTTAATTTATGTAGTAACTTCTGAAAAGCAAATGAAAGCATGTGTAAATGAAGCAAGTGTAAATACCATTCATTAGGATCTTATTTTCCCTTGAGTCCTGTGGAGTGCAATTTTTAAAGACAAGCTTCATCTGAGGAATAGCATTAAGATTACAAGCACATTTTGCATTCATGAAGCTGAAAGGCAAAAATGAAGAGATCCGGTATTCCTTCAGCTTGTGTTAGCTATGTGACTAATTTCAATTAATATGCTTATCATACTGAACAGTTCATGTTTTTAGTTCTAAAACATGTGTTGTTGTCGTCATCTTCCCCGTCCTCTTATATTATGTGACATTAATTTCTGTCCTATTATACTGTCGTTACTTTTTTAAAAAAAATATCCCTACAATGGGAAATAGTGGGCTTTTCATATCAGACTCAGTACACAAAGAGGGATCACATAAAAATCTATACTGCCAGTACAATTCCGTTCAGCATTATATGCTGCTGGCAATTAGCTTTATATTGTAGAATTTAAAAGTTAAGGGGAGCAAAATGCAGGAAAAGTGGGCTCTCTTTGTCCAATCATCACTCCCTTTCTCACTGAAATTGAGAAAAGTAAACCACATATGTAAACTGGACTTAATTTGAGACTGGGTTCAGCCTTGAAGGATATGAAGAAACAGTATATTAGAATGAGTTATGACCCAATGCCAAGTTCTCTCTTTTGTTGTCCTTAATTTGTGGCCCCACACATTTGAAAGAAACCCTAATTTAGTAAGGATAGCTTTTAAGCAGCCTTGTACTACATTTGGTGACTGCACTGTCTGTGACAAAAGGCAATAAATGTTTTGTTTGAAGTTACAGGCAACAACTCTTTGGCTGGTATATCATAGGAAATTAGCATTCATCACCAATTGGTGGCCACTTTGGACTTCAATAATATCAATTACGCCAAGTTTCATTTTAGCATCTCTGTTCAAAGCGCTACCAAATACACAGCTAATTAAGCAAGTTTGATTGGTGGGCAATTCAATACACAATAACTTTACTAGTAAGTTTAACCAACAGTATCGTCCAAAGCCAAGGAAACTGTCCTTCCCTGATGATTTCATTACTTACTTAATGGTCTCCTGTATTAGTTTCCTGAAAGCAAAATTTATCTGGGAAACCCTTCTTTTGCTTTTCCCCAGATTATTTTACCAGGAGAAGTTCTAGTAGTGAGTGAAGGGAGTAGCAGGTGTAGTGATACGGAAGATCAGGAAATAACCATGGGGATGAATAGAGATGTCTGATCCTGTTCTTCTATCCTTAACTGCATGTATGTTCTGCTTAGGTTGAGGTCCTGATCTACAATATTCAAATCTGTAAACACCTGTTCTTTTCCTAGGTCAAACTAACAGTTCAGAAAGCTCTGTCCTATTCTTTCTGTCTAAAGACAGAAAGCTCCGTCCAGAACTTTGACTCTAGTCAGTAATGCACACTTTAAAGAAAAGCAGAAACCATCAAAATAATGTTTGTGAGAAGGTCCCTTTTTACTATTGTTTTATCACCAAATGCGTATTGCTTTTTTTCACTCTGTGGTATTTAAGAAGCTGTTTGGATGTGCATGAGAGAAGTATCTGGAAGCAATTAGGAAAACGTTCGTGCAGTGTGGATTGGGAGGGGGGGAATCACAGCCCTAGAGGAGAAAAATTATCATTAGAATTTCCAGAATGATAACTTTGAGCCACATCTTGAAATGTCATGAGGATCTGCCTATTACTGCCAAACTGCTTCTCTCCAGAATTTGCCCCTATGCCCACCAGTGGTTTTGGAAAAGGAAAAAATAGCAGGTGTTTTTCCTGTTTTGGCTTTTACTAAATAACTTACTTTGCTGCAATTGCAAGTTATCTCCATGGTACAAAGGGCATGACTCATTATTTCTCATACCATAGGAAGCATAAGTCTTATATTCCCTACTTCATCAAAATTATTTTTCTGTATCTTTCATAAAAATTTAACATAATAATTAAAGTAGCTTTAGGTTGCCCTGGATAGAGACCAAGACTGTGCTTCAAGGAAGGCAGCTAGATGGAGCATAAAGACCTGGGAAAGTTCAGTAAACCTCCCAAGGATGGAGATGCTCCATATTTGACAGCATCAAAAATCCAAAACTGCAGGGCTAATCTGCAAATGGGATTTTTTTATGCATGTTCTGTGACATACATCCTCATTACAGTTAGCTGATGAAGGAGTTTCATCAGATATGCTCATTTTCTCTCAAGTTAAATACCAGAAGACTAAAACCCTATAACTTTATATAGGAAGTTTCTTGGAAATTCCCTGCTTTCTGTATCAGGCTTGCTTTGGGAAGAAACATAATTTAAATATTCCTCTCCTTTGTTTCTATTATGTGATCGTTTTGTTTCTAAGAAACAAAGATGAAGCTAGAGAGAGGTTTCCTGTAGGCCATTCCAAATAACATAGTTTTTCCACAGGGAATATATTCTTCATTTTGGGATCTTCCAGTAGAGGAAGATCTGCCTCCATTTCTCAGATTGTTGGAAAATGTAAATCTTGCTCTATAAATTTACCTGCCATTCAAAACGTACATAGAAGTAGTTCACATGTGGGTTGGTGTCTTAAGTGCTGTAAAGCTATGGTCATCATGCCTCCATTCCCCAGCATATTTTTATTTTTATTATTTATTTATTATTGAATTTATATTCTATCTTTCTGTTTATTCCAACACCCAAGGTAAATTAAAACAATAAAAATGTAGAGTATTAAGCAGAAAAAAATGAATGAATTGAAACTGGTCATTAAAAGTATTAATGGTTAAAATCTTGGCAAAAGAGATATTTTTTTTGCACTCTCTTTTTCTCTCTACACACACACTTACACACATACTACCGTTCCTTCATTTTCTTAGTTCTTTAAATTCCACAAAATGATAACCATCAAATAACCAGTTTCTTCACTATTACCTTTTTTCTGCTTTACCTGTTTTCTTACATGTTTGTATGTGGGAAAAAGTGAGGCTTGCACGTGCATTTCAGTAATTTCTTTATCTTTCTCACTCTTATGTGCACCTATATGCACACCCGCACAGGAAAATCTTCCTACTATACTGGGAAAAGACATGAAAGCTATATGCTTATTGCTGTTCAGAAGGCAAGTTTATCAAAAAAGCTGCTAGTGTGTTTGTCGTAAATGCACGTGGCTCTCCCGTTGTATTCAAGGAGTTTAGCCTGCAGCTAATGCCGAGCTGAGATCTAGGAGTTCTTTGTTGTCATTCCATCTTAGCTGCAGACTTCTTGGGTTGTCTTGGGTCAAACACTTGCTTTCAGTTTTGGTTTGTGAAAATTGATGTTAGAATAAATTTTCTTTGCCTCACATAATTTTATTTATTTATCTGTTGGCTTGGACTTTCCAAGAGTGGCAAAATTGAGGAGAAATTAATCAAGAACACAATTAAAAGCATAGATAAAATAATATCTATATCTATATCTATTATAGTTACATCCTTGCATAATATACTGCATCAAAGAAATGTGTGTCTTGATTCCATTTCTAAAAGCTGAGAGAAGGGGGTTCTTCATATCCAACAAACAGGCTTCTACAAATGGAGACTTTTTCAGAAGGGTCTCTGATGCAACTCTTAACATCCGGATAGGCTCATAATGAGAAGGAAGACCTTCAGACAGCCCACTACAAAGTGGTTGGAGTTTTAACATTTAAAATCAACACCTTAGACCAGCGTTTCTCAGCCTTGGCAACTTTAAGGTGTGTGGACTTCAACTCCCAGAAATCTCCGGCCAGCATGGGGCCAAGCTACTGCTACATTTTGCTGCATTTGAAGCTTCCGAAGCTTCTTCAGGATGAGCACATTGCAGCCTCAGTTTTGATTTCTCCTCCATTTAAATAATATTTTAGTAAGCCTTTGAATGAAGCATTATTGTAAGAGTAAAAAATACTGGCCTAAATAAACTAGCATAAACTTACATAATTTTCTTCTTCTTCTTGGCGATCACTCGTAGCCGAGTAAGATTGTCTTCCAAGGGTAAATTCTTAACAGTGGATCCGTAAGTGGCTGTGAAGGCCAATTCTGGATCCGCACAACCTCCCACAATGAGGGCATAGGTTTCCGGGTGGAAGACGGTCACAATGAGGGTTTGCTTGACGTGCCTTCCTCTTAGCTCGTTTCTCCCTTTCGCCCTGTACTCGTGCTTCTTCAAAGTCCATAGCGCCTTTAATAAAGGCTGACTTCCAATTGAAACACTCATGAGTTAGGGCTTCCCAGTTCTCAATGCTGATATTACATTTTTTTAAATTAGGTTTGAGAGTATCTTTGAATCTCTTTTGCTGTCCACCAATATTCCGTTTTCCATTCTTAAGTTGGGAGTAAAGTAGCTGCTTTGGAAGACGATGGTCAGGCATTCGAACAACATGGCCGGTCCAGCGAAGTTGATGTTGGATGATCATTGTTTCAATGCTGGTGGTTTTCGCTTCTTCTAATACGCTAACATTAGTCCGCCTATCTTCCCAAGTAATTTGCAGAATTTTTCGGAGGCAGCGTTGATGGAATCTTTCAAGAAGTTGGAGGTGGCGTTTGTAGAGGGTCCATGTTTCACAGGCGTATAGAAGGGTTGGTAGTACAATGGCTTTGTAATCAAGCATTTTGGTCTCCCTGCGAATGTCCCGATCCTCAAACAGTCTACGCTTCATTCGGGAGAAAGCTACACTCGCAGAGCTCAGACGATGCTGAATTTCAGTGTCGATCTCGGCTTTTGTAGATAGATGGCTGCCAAGATAAGAAAAGTGGTCGACATTTTCTAGTAACACACCTTTAAGCTGGATTGATGGCGCTGCAGAGGGATTGGTTCGAACTTGCTGGTAAAGCACTTTGGTTTTTTTAATGTTAATCGAGAGGCCGAGCGTTTCATATGTTTCTGCAATTGCATTATGCAATGCAAACTTGCATAATGAAGCATTATTGTAAGAGTAAAAAATACTGGCCTAAATAAACTAGCAGAAACTACATTCACACAAAGCACTAAGGTTTGTGTTTGGTTTTCGATTAGCATATTATATAAAGTTAACTGCTGTGGTTTTTAACAGGGCTTGGGGTTTGTGCAAACCCTGCTGATTGTGGATTCATAAGTTAGGGTGTTGAAAGGTGTATTACCATGCATTGCTTTTAAGAATAGCTTGCCTGTTTATCTGACCTGGACAAAAATGCCTTTCTGGTCACAAATGTCAGTATCACCCAAAGCACAAGAGCCTTTTGACACATGTAGGCAAAAAACAGATACTGCTGGGGAGAGGAAATTAATGTCTCCCTTATTTAAGTCTCTTTGCTTGATCTTTGAGCAACGTATCACTTAATGCAAATTCCAGAATAAATGGAGATGATTTGTATCACAAGAACACTGTTTGCTGATAAATACACCAATGTTCATCAAGGAACTTTGGGATTCCAGCTAGAATATAGCTTTGTAAGGCTAAGCCGGTCTTACATTAAATACATAGTTTTGTACCTTTCCAGGAGTTTTGCAAATATCATATATATTTGCTTTATTGCCCATGGGTTTTTTGTCTTTTTGTTGGGGGGATCCTCATTGAAAATTACTATTTACATTAGGAGGAAAGGTGGCACTTTCCTCTTGAGGCAAAACCCAGCTTGGTGGAGAAAATTTACATCAGGACAGTGTTGCAAGGTAAGTGACTAAATACCTTCATCCTGTTGTTGAAAGTTTAAAACCATGCAAGGCCAAGTTAAGTATTGTACATATTGTAGTGTGTCTCTAAAATTCCATCTGAATTGTTTCCTGTAATGTACAGTATGTGACTGGTTTTGGTGATAGAGGTGAGATTACTTTTAGATAAAAATTGGAGATGAGTGAACTTTTAGCTATGCCAGTGGTGAAAATAATAATATGGAGGTTATGATTTTATCTTTTGCATTTAATGAAAAAGAAAATGCAAGTAATGTAACTTGGATGTAATTGGTGGTACATACACAAATATGCATTTGTTTCAATTCTCCTGTCTTGTCTGTTGCTTTTATAGGCTTCAATGGCTGAGAACAGTATATCTCTATACACTACTGCTTCCATGGGAAACCCCACTCTGGGCAGTTTAGCCAATGCAATGCGGGAAGATCTCAATGGTGCGATGGAGCATGCGAACAGTAATGGGAGTGACAGCAGTCCAGGCCGCTCCCCTATGCAAGCAATGTAAGTAGAGAGTGTGTTGTTGCCACTCCTACCTCTGCCCTCACCCCACCCCCAGCTGAAGTAAAGTTCTGAACTTTAGAAAAGTGGTCAACATTTATCAGCTCATGTATTAAAACCAGAATAAATACATTAATCTATATGTTTTTATACCACCCATGAGCATCAATAGCATTTAAAAAATGACCAATAATATATATCATGTATAAAATATAGTAATAGCAGCAGCTACCAAGAAGATGGGACTTTCTCTAGATGATCTCACACTTCATCTAGAATCATATTGGTTATCCAAGTTTGCAGACACATCTAACTAGCTCTCCGCCTGTCCCCCCCCCCCATTTGCCATATTGTCCTTTATTCAAAGACCACAGTATAACAATAAAGCATAACACAAGTACAGTTATTTTGGGAAGGGAAGGGAAGAGAAAAGGCCTTTTAATTCATTCTTCCGTTCCAGTTATTTAACACAAAGTTCCGTCAGTGACCATTAGTAGTTATAATGAGCCTCCGTGTTCAGAGAGGATTTTATTTTGAGTATAAGATATTAGGGACAAACCATAAAAATGATTTGGCACCATGATTTCTATTTATTTCTTCCATAGAAGCACCTCATATTCAGACCACACTTCAATTAAACGCAGATGCATTTTTTCCTTTTTGGGCTGTCGTTCAGCTACATAGTATAGACATACAGGCTCTCCCAGTAGTCGACATAAGCTTCTCCTTAAGTGCTTTTACTGTGTTCCACAAGCCTTTGGGTGCTGCTTACCAAGGCCCTCCCATGCATCCGTGCAGGCTACGAAGGGAGCGGGAAGAAATTCCCCATGCAGCTGGCAGCGTATGTCCTGTACTAAACACATACCAGAAGCCAGTCAATGTAACCAAGTGGTTTCTGGCAGAAGGATCTCAGAGTAAGACTGATTGGGAACCTAGCAGGTCTCTTTGGCCAATTCCTAGGTCATAAATAGGATCTCGGAACGTAGGTTTGTCAGTGATATTGCCAATTTAATTAGTTTGGGTTTTTTCCCCAAACAGGATTCCATTTAAACAATGACTTCCGTAATAGGAGATAGCCATTGCCAATCAGTCTTAGTGGTGAGTTTCCAAAAACATGTGGCTGAGTACAGTAATCTACGGTACTGTTTTTATGGAAGCAGAACTAAACTTGGCTTTAAACCTTTGCTTCCAAAATGGATGCCACATATGCACAAAAGTCTGCTACTAGAAAAATGTGGCAATTGGCAGGTACCAGGTTCTTTCAACTAAAGACACCTACTTCTAGAATTCGGGAGCTTTGTAGTAGTGGGGTGCAAATCATTCGGAATTTGAATTGCTTCACATTTAAAATGCCCCATTTTAGGTTGGAAACCGCTGTGTTGTGCCCAAAACAGGGTGTTTTGATAATTTTGGAAGTGTTTGGGGCTTGAAATACTTCCACAAATTGTTGACATAAACTCCTTCAAATGTTTCAAACTTGAAGTAAGACATTTCAAATTCAGAATGATTCGAATTTGAAACATTTTACATACCCTTTGTAGATATTTGGAATAATATGAAAACCCATCTATGAAAAATAAGAGGATGATCATGCCAGCAAAACATTTTGTTGCAAGACTCAGGAATTACATTTCAGCTGCCAGTGCTATTTCGTTCACTTTAACAGGGCTTTGATTGACTGTAGTGAACGAGCTGTATCTTAAAGGTCTAAATCAAAAGGTAGGAAAAAATTTAACCTGAAGCTACTCTAATTATTAATTGTGAAGATAATTAGCATTTAATGATTTATAACAAGTTACCTCCCTGCATAATATTTTGGGCAGGGGGTTGAGGAGAAAAAAAAATCTAAGATTCATAATACTTTGATATTTCAGCGTTTTAAATAAGTGCACATTTTGCTTTGAAAAAAAAGCTTTAAAGAAGGCAATACTCACTTTTGATAATTAATTTTAACATTGTCTTTTACCTTCAAAACATTGGAACAGATTTAGCTTTTATAGAGATTGTTTGTGCAGTATTAATTAGCATTCCCAAAGTAGCCTAACATGACATTATTTTAGCACAGTTTGAATGTTTTCCTCTTTAGGCACTTTTAGTGACAAATCTTCTTCTTCTTCCCATACCAAGAATATAATACTGGTAGAAATGCTTGGCTGTTGGAATTTTTCAAGAGTAAGGCATCTTATTTTCCAGAAATACTCCATATTTCTCTGACTGTGTTGTGCTTGAGCACTTATTTGCAAGGGCACATTGTAGCATTTCTTTCAACTGTTAGAGAGTTTATGCTTCTGGACAGATACAGTAATATTCCAGTATTCAATGCAGGCTGTTGGTATTTACTGTCTCAGCTTTCAGATTTCTGCTGAGCACCTTTTACAGCTCTTACTTTCCTTTATGGAATACCCTTCCCATAAAGTAAATTGTTTTTACCTGTAGTGGTACAATGGAACAGATCAAGTCTTTATCACAAACTTAGAGGGCTTGTTAACATAGCATAACTAAGCAAGAAAAACACTTCAGCAGAAATCTGACTGTCATTCATTCATTGCATGTTATGAGGCTCACTCTGAAATGCTCCTATCTCTTCCCCATCCTGTCATTTCCCTTTCATTATTTTGAAGCATTAGAAAGAAGTCCCATAATTGCAGCTGGGGACATAGCACTTTCATCCTGACATGCTCCAAAGGGAACAACCAAGCACATGTTTCCATGCTGGGTGTACCACTAGAATACCCCGGCTATGAAACAGTCAGGTTGATGCAAACGCTTGCTTGCCAGAGAGGACAAACAAAAGAATTATTCAGATGTGGGAAGAAGAAAAGTTTCATTCAGTGAGGTTATAGTTAACCTCTCCAGAAACGTGTAAAGTCAAAGGAGTGGCTGGGAATTACAGTATTAAGGAAGAAAAAAAAATGTTCCAATAATTATCTAAGCAAAAACTGTGTGTATGTGTGTGTATCAATCTATCTTCAGGATTTCTAATGTCCTTTTTTTGTAAATATTCTCACCAAAGAGTTCTGGTGTGTCAGAGATCGTTGAGTAATGTATACATTAATGCAAGTTCATTTTCATACATCTAAAATGGTGTCCTGTTTAAAAAGCAAATGCACACACACACACACACACACACACACACTGTGAGTGTATTAATATTTTCAACTTATGCCAGACAAGGAGTGGATAACATTAGGGTGGAAAGCTTTACAGAACAGATTCTATTTAAGAGGGAAAGTAAAAGACAGTGGAACAGAAATCACCTATATACACACTTTTCATACTTTACCTTTCTTCAGTCAAATGGTGTTCACAGCAAGTAATTAAATATGCTAAAACAACCAAATATAAATATAAATAAATTACAAGTAGATATTAAAGTCTAAATTGCCACAAGAAATAAAATGTTTTAATCAAATCAGTAGCATCAATCTAACTTACAGATTAGAGGCTTACCTTAATAAAATAGATCAAATCTGTAAATAAATGTGTAAGGACTATAAGAAAGAAAGTTGGGGGAAAGAGTTGAGTCATTACAATGACCCACAGATGTAGAATTAGCCTATATTCAAAGCTACACTGGCCTAGGACTGCAGGAAGTGATTGGCAGCTGTCTCTGCTACAGTACAGGTAGTATTGTTTAGGGACCACAATTGGGACCGGCAACTCGGTCATTAAGCAAAGCGGTCGCTAAGTGAAACATGATTTACGATTTTACTTCAGCTTTCCTTTGCTTTACAGACCTGCGATGGTCATAAATGCATGGACTGGTCGCAAAGTTACTTTTTCATCCCTGTTGTAACTGCAAACGGTTGCTAAATGAGGCAGTTGCTAAACGAGGACTACCTGTAGAGCAACTGTTAGGTTGTTGCTGTGGGAGGGTGACTGATTCCAGCTCTCTTTTATGCACATTTGCATGTGTGTGCATAAGTCTTGGACACTTTCATTATCTTTTCTCTCATAAACCTTTCTAAGAATTCCCCTCAAAAGTTCTCAGTCTCTCTGTGCCCCCCCCCCCTCCTTTCTGCCCTTCTTCTCAAATCTGGAACTATGAAGTGCAAAACTGCTAATAAAATCCAAGGAGAACAACTAAAAACAATGTTTAAAAAAATAGAAAGCCACTGAGCAAGCAATATTTTTATAATGTAAGGCTGCAACAGAATTAAAAAGGTGCTTAAAATTGTTTGTCCAAACCCAGCAGTACAATATCCCACCCATCCCTTGGTTTCCTATTTTCAGGATGTCATGGCGTCATTCTTTTAGCAGAGAAAAGAGTTTAGTGAAACAGTCCAGAAGGATATAGAGAATTAGACACATATTACATGTCAGCTAATACAACTACTTCGTTTAATAAATTTTTATAAGACAAGATTATTCTTCCATGCAACTTGCAAACATAAAGGATTCATACTTTTTCAAGGCACATCTGTCTCATAAAAAGAGGCAGTGAGAAACACCCCTCAGTACTCTAAAAATTGTTCTTCCACTGTATAGTTACACTATCTGTACCAATACTGTCACACTGGAGTAGTAATTGAAGAGATTATACTGAAGGAAATATTTGAAAAGGATTTCTGCCTTGGTAGGAGTCAGTGTACATCTGGAGTCTTTCAAAACAATCACCTATAAATGATAAAAACACTGAAATGCACAAATTGAAACAGTAGTGCTAACACATGACCTAGTTTGCTATCATTTTAGAAATACAATCACAAGGAGAAGCTGATTTTTGACTTGAGACGTGGCTTTCTCCTGGTCATCAAAATTGTTTAGGGAGAGACTGTCTCATTCATTTCCACTCAAAATGTGTAACCATTGCAAACCCCTTAGAAATGAAACTTCATTCACGGGATGCTTGTAGTCCCTGTAATTTTTTCTTCCACTTAATAGGGTTAGCTTTGATTGACTAAAATACCTAATGGTGCAGGTTATTTTACTTAAATATCAATTATTTACAAAACAAACTGAATTTGCTTATTGGATTGTGTTATAATTATACATGATATTGCAAATAAAATCAAACATCCTTTCATAAAGTCTCTTAAGAAGACCCCACTTACTGGCAGGGACATTTTTACATATCAAAAGCCCCCCAAACAATGAAACAAGGGGAAGGTAATTTGTATCTGTAAAGGGGTTTGTTATGAATATGATTTACGGACAACATTTTTCAAATGTTATCATGCCCATTTTGTATAATCAACCCTTGATCCCTTGTGGGTTATTCATGTGCTATTCTGTAATGAGAAATTTGGCAGATCTCATCTCCTTAGTGCATCCTTAGTGCCCACCGTGAGCTGAGGATCATGTTCTGCCTTGTTTACAGCTGACAGCGTTATTATTCTCATTAGGACTCTGCTTTCTTATCATATTGTTGTGTTGAGCGAGCCTTTTCCTCTCCGTTTGTGTTTCCTGGCAGGGTTTTTCTTCCCTTATTGACAGTTTGTAAAAATATGCATTAATTTGGAGTTTAAAGCATGTATCATGGTGTCTCTTTGCTGTGTTTGCTTGAAGTTGATTAATGATAGACCCTCACTTGGGGTCGTCCTCTGGAGACTTCCCTCACAGGTTATGCATGTTAACTAGAAAAGCAGAACACACAGTAACCAATGATTAGCCCGGCCTCCAGAAGCTCAGTAGACTGATAAACCATGGGTTTGCTTTACAGATGCTTATTTCATTTATTTATCTGAAGATTGTATTAATCAACCTAATGTGTCGCTTGAGAGCATTTTCTCTGAATCCCAAGAAGAAATCTTAACCTACAGCACTTGCTGTTTTTCCCTTTTGAAGCCCAGTGTTCTTACACATATAAAGTGTTCCATTATTTGCAGCCAATCTAGCTTTCAAAGCGTGATTTGTACATGTGACAAAAATGAGAGGGGTGGGTGGGAAGAAGCGATATTCCATAACAGCCACGGTAAGGAGGGATTTCAAGTAATTTAGGATGTTTACTCTTTTATTGTTCTATTTGTATCAATACTGTAGTTCCAAGTTCTCCAACACATTTTAAAACAGAATGTTAATTTCTCTAGGATCATTGGTGTCTCACCAGGTGGCAGCACCCGGCTGACCATGTCTGGCCGGGGATCTAAGCAGAGTCAGGCCTGGTTAGTACTTGGATGAGAGACCTTTTCAGAATACTACGATACCAAGGGTACATTGGGAATTAAAAAAAAAAAGTCCTGAAGATAGTAAAGCTCTTCTGTATTGTTGCCAAAAAAACATTTGGTTGTGTCTATGAAATCACAAGAAATAATGCTTGACTTTCGTAATACAGAAGTCAGTAGTTTTTTTATTATGCAAAGTTTAATGTGTTTGAATTGTTTTAACCTAATCTTTTTTACCTAAACAGCTTTTTAAAAACAGACCAGTCAGTTTCTCATCCACCCTTTTTCTGTGTGCATGTGTGTGTGCATTTCTTTACAGACACCCTGTGCATGTCAAAGAAGAGCCATTAGATCCAGATGAAAACGAAGGCCCACTCTCCTTAGTGACCACAGCCAATCACAGTCCAGAATTTGATCACGACAGAGATTATGAAGATGAACATGTAAATGAAGACATTGAATAAATATGTCTGTGACTTTCATTCTGCAAACGAAGATCATGGGGAGGGACGGAAAAAACCTTATCTTTCAGAATTAGCTGTGAAATCTCTCCCCATCATTGTACAGCCTGGAAGATATATTTGGTCCATTCTGACAGCTATAAAATATGTTAACACTTAGTGCCATCAAGTATCCCATTTGGGAGTATTTTTGATTTTTCTACTTTTTGTTGAAAAACAAAACAAAGGAATTTGTACTCTGTGCATTGGATGGACTTGTTTGGTACTCGGAATTCCTACTCACAGTCAACAACAGTGTTGTAAATGTGTTCCACTAATTCACTTATCCACAACTTGGCAGCGGACTTTGGACTGCAGATCTTCCACTTTGGGACACTGAAGACATGAAGCTGAGCATGTACACATGAATTGCAGATCAAGCCTTTCCCCAGATTTTAAGGATTTCAGTGGACAATATATTTGCACAGTATCGCATGTTGATTATCACTGCCTTTACTTTTTTTTTTTTCGCTTCCATTTGGGATGGGGAAATCTTTTTGAGTGTGCGTGCGTGTATACTAAAGGGTTAAAAGAAAAAAAACCTTTTTTTTAGTGTATAGCTTTAATTTTTTTTTTCCTCCTAGTTCTCCTATACCTTTTTAAGTTCTGACCTCAGGCCTCAATTGGCCAGGGCCTTTTGAGGCTTAATGTTTTCTGTACTTTTGTGATGAATGTTAATAGGTGTGTTTATTATACAAAGCTGAATGTTCTTTGAATTGTTTGTAGTTCTTTTTCTGCCATCCATTCCAAATTTCCTTCAGATGCCATCATGTTTTCTTTAGCTATGGGAAACATTCCATTTTGGACTATATGCCCCCCACACCCGACTCTGGAAAAAGTTCTAAAATGCTGCTGTGACCTGTACAAAGTTATCTTACAACAGAAAGGAAGGCAGAAATGCAAGAGTGAGAATGAAAGGCAGACCAGCATCAAAGCTGTAGAATGTGGTTCTAAAGTCATTCCACAGAGCGTGTATGTGCGTGTGCGCATGTGTGTATACACATACACGTAAAACCATTGTTTGCAGTTTTTTCCATTGGTTTTTCTTTGTTTGCAGCAATAGTGAATATTTAGAAAGACATTCACAGCCCCTTCAGAAAGTGCACACCCTACAGAATCTGTCAAAAATAAGTATAACAGTGTAAGGCTTTTATGCGTTTAACTTTTTAACATAAATCTCTGGGCTAATCAAATATTTCTGAAATATGTCAGCATATGTACTATTAGATTCTTATTTGCCCACATGCATCACAGGACATTGCTCGTGGAAGTTCTTCCAAGTTCAGTTGCTCGAGATTAATTGGTGGCATCCATCAGTTTGATTTAAGTTTTTGCATTCAATTTGTTGGGAAGGCAATAAGGCCCATTAGTTGTTAAGTGTTACTAATTTTGCCATTGCAGTTAAGATCATTACACAATATCACACCAACCAGTATAAAAAACTAACAGTCTGAAACCTGTGGGCAAACTAGCGCTGTTGCAGATGACAGTGTTCTTCAAAGCAAATGTGGGCAGACAGCTGGAGTTAAAATGTTGGTACCCCTTTATCACCAAACTTCTAGTGACTTCATTCTCTAACCACTTTTCAGTAATTCACTCATTTATGTCGGATTATAGCTTTTAATTTCAGAAGCCTTTCTGATCTTAATTTATATTCTATTTTGTACCCTTCTCCCCTAAAGTTACCAAAGATATTACACAAAGTAAATTATGTTCTCTGTTATATGCTTTATCTTATGAAAGCCAAATATCCTCTTATTGTTGATCAAAGGAGGTTAAAGAATTTCGAAGCAAATGACAAGATAATGGGCTACAGCTAACTTGAGAAGGAAAACTGCTCCTTTATTAAAGTATAATTTAGAAGACCAAGTAGATGGCTGAACCAAAGTTTTTGCTGTTGTCGTTTTAATTTGTTTTTCTTTACAGTGACCAAATGTATTTCTGTAAAGAGAGAGCTTTTTAGGCTGAAGTTAGAGAATGATACCGTGAGAAGGGCACCATTTGATGTTGAGGAAGTAGGAGGAGAGCTTATTTTGCCTAAAAAAACTAGAATGACCTGAAATGGAGAGAGTTACGTGAAATACAAAAGAACACTCATGGCTGAAAATGAACCATACCATAATTACTGAAGAAATGGTTGGTATGCTTTTGTTTGGGGTTTGGCCTATTCACTTTTGTTAAAAGCCAATGCCAGGGCAACTTCTTTTTAACTTTGCTTACCTGTGCCCAAGATTTGAGAATGACTGGTGGTGGTTGTGTTGGTCTCTGCCCATCCCTTTTCGTTTTGGGTCATCATCTTTTTTATATGGTAACACCCCTGTTCCTTTCCAAGCTTTGGTACCGTTCAAGCCAATGGGAGATTTGCCATTAACTTCAACTGGACGTGAATAGCAATTTGTGTTTTTTTTTTATTTTTTTGCCAACAGTGAAATATATAAAGCTTGCTTTTTTCCTGACTTCTTTTTTTAAAGGAGGGCAGTCTGTAGTCATTTGAAATATTTTGAAGCACACCATATTCAGGCAGCTCCATAATGTGCAGGCAGTAACCAGAGGGGATCACAAGACAGATCTGTCCCCGTGGTTCAAAACTGAGTGGTTTTGCTGGTTAGCTTGGTATTCAAGAAGGGGATAAAAATCTGGTAGATTAGTTCATTCTCAGCATGTGTAGCTAGACATGAGTAAAGATAACAGCATGAGAAACTGTTAGTACGCATACCTCAGTTCAAACTGTTAGGGAATGAGTTAAAAAAAACCTACATTTCACTCAATTGCACTTAGTTGTATGTCTTGCATGCATAGACTAAAGACTGTAGCAAAATGAAAAGAGAAAATTAAAAAAAAAACTTACCATAACTTGCAGGTATCACTGCCCTGCAGAAGAACCAAGAGAAGATCTCAGGCTTTACATCAAGCAAACTACGCTATTTTTTACAAATTTCTGATTCTGCGTCCCTTTGGATCGTAACAATTGTTCCTTTAGGGTCAGGTTTATTATGTTGTACATATATAGCCCAATGTGTCTCTGTGATCCCGTTTTGTCTTTTGGCGGGTGGGGGTGGGTTGGCAAGGGAAGAAAAGAAAAGGGGGAAGACGGTCCTCTTTTTTTTAAAAAAAAAAAAAAAGAAATCATTCCTCAAAAGGAATTAATGCAGATGTTTGTCAAAACACCTTTTGCTTTTTGTGCAACTGCTTTATATTAACCATACTTTGACAAATGCTTTGGAAAAAACCTACTGTATGTAATGGAATTGCAGAATATGCTGCACATGTATTTCATTTAGTTTCCCTTGCTTTAAGACTGTGGGATGCCTTTGGTTGACATGTGGGAGAAAATCCCAAACTCTTTGTTTTCGTTTTTGGTAAGATTCCCCACCCACCCACCGTTGGCTTCTAAATTGTAACATAGTAGGCAGATTTTTTTCCTCCCTCCGTTACAGATCAAATCATGTTTGTACCGGTTTGTTTCAGAGATTTTGTTTTCCAGATTTTTCTGTTTTTTGTTTTTGTTCTTATGCGATTTGTTCTTAAATACTTTCTCCGCCTCTTGTTATCCCCATCACTGCCTATTCGGTCTACCTTAAGGGAAAAAGAAAAAAAGTTTCAAAAGTTGTTTTTTTTTTCCTGCTGCAGTAAATACTTTGCATGATGAATTCCAAGGTCACACTTTCAAAGTTTATCAGTGAAGAAGTGATTAATAATGGAAAGTGTCAAAAACTATTGAACTTTTGTATAAAATGAAATACTTTACAAGGTGCCAAGATGTAAAGACAATTTGTTACATGGGTTTTGTTTTTATTTTCCTTTTCTCTCAAAGAAAAGCAAACGTGATAAAAGTAGTACCAGGTATCAGGTGAAACTGCTGTTAGGAACGAGTCAAGGCCTACCTTCTTCACCCCCACAGCCCTCCACCGCCTTCCGGAGCCTCCTTCCTTTCCCCTCCTGAACTTGCCTTTGCCGGCGTCGCTCATGGCACAGGAGGGAGAAGGGTCTTCCCGATCAGGTGGATTCCAAATGCAGCAGCAGACATGGAGCCTCCTGGCTCTATTTGTAGATCTCCAGATGGCGGGGAAAACCTACCCCAGTCCCAAGGGTTAGACGTGGCGGATCCTCCTAAATAATTTTTTGCCTACAGTCAGAAAGATCCACAAGCAGGCACCTCATTTTGTACAACGACCATCCTTTCCTTGGATTAGGACAGCACAGATTTCAAATGCTTAAAACTTACTGGATTTCTGTTTTCTACCAAAAGCAGAAGAAAGGAGGAAGAGAATCAAGGCTCATGCTTAAGGGGTTTTTTTTGAGGGGGAGGGAGAATCTCCTTTAGGAGATTCCAACCATAATATCCATGATCAGGGGCGGGAAAAATGAATAAATTGTATTATTCTTCAATAATACAGATCATTAGATATTTTTTATATATAAATATATATATCTCAAAGTTTTTAAAAAATAATTTTGAAGTATTGTAGTTTTCAGAATGCTGACAAGCTACATTCCTTATAACAGGGAGAATGTGTTTTAAACTCTTGGAGAGCTTTTGGTACATTTTGGTTAACAGACTCGGATAGAGTTTTTAGATGTTCCAGAAATAATTCCTCATTCTTACGTCTTCAGAATTGCATTTGCTGATCTAGTCTACATTTTTAAACAAATCCAATGTAGGTAACAGACTATCTCCTTCCTATAAGCCTTGATGAAAATGGTACAGTCAGACTGTTAGCATGGTGCTTCATGTGTATGTGCTGCCAGTAATGAGATTCTCCTTTTATTTTATTTTTAGGCATACAAGAAACTCATTCCTTACATCAACTGTAATTCCATCATTCCATGTCTGTTGATGCAGACAATAAAATGTTATGTAGTCAGTACTTATTACTGACATTATAGCATTCTCTAATGCAATAAAAGTGCTGGTTGTTCACACTGGTGATACATGTTGCCATGGGCTACGTGTTTTTGCTTTCCCGTTATGTGCAGATGCGTCCACTTTACATAAGCCTGGCTCTACTTGTAGACCTTTATCAGCAGGTGGTCATTTCCACACCAGTGACACAGAGTGACTTCCATGGTCATTGACCTGTCACTGTACAAAATAGTTATGAGGACAGACTTGCTATCACTTTATGGATTAACTGAGTAATTCTGCTGTTAAGTGATTACTGTGTAAATTGGTGATAACCTTACAGAAGTCATGGTGCTTTTACCACATAGAAATACAATAGATCGGTATTTCTTAAAGGGTGGTCCTAGGATCCCTGGGGGTCCACAAGACCCTCTCAGGAGTCCTTGAAATCAAAATTATTTGTCAGCCTATGTTGAAAAATAATTCAATACTAAAATCCCATCAAACAATCACGAGAAGCGGTAGTGGCAGCAAATGCGCCAGTTTTAATTTTTAATAAGTTAAATATTGATAAATATAACTCATACAAACAAAGTGCTTTTGGGGTCCTCCATAATTTTTAAAAGTGGAAAGGGGTCCCGAGAGAAAAAAGTTTTAAGAAACACTGCAGTAAATGATGCCAGATTACAGCTTATCAATTGTAATTTCCTGCACAGACGTGGTTGCCATCTATTGAGATGACTAACAAATTCATTTGGACAACAATCTACCATTTTACTTTGTGGTAAATCTCAACTCACTCATGGTATCATTGCCATTTACAATAACGACAGAAAAACTGTATCTGGTCATTTACTGTTATTTATTTATTTATTTAATTTATCCCCGCCCATCTCCCCGAATAGGGGACTCTTTAAGGGTACTTTAAGGTAGGGATGATTGACTGATTGATTGAGGACCATCAAGTCAAGTGTCAGTTCTTAGCAACCACATGGACAGGTAGCCTGTCTTTACGAGCAGCTGGACATATTTGGAAGTTAGTGTGTTGGGGATATTCTTACAAAAATGCTGTTAGGGAACAGAGCTAGTCAGAAAGTACCCATGAATGAAAATGTAAACTAGTGAGATTGTTCCATACCACCCTCTCAAGCCTTCCAGGATGCATTTTAGCATTTCAGTTTCTCTAAAGAAGGCAGTAGCAATCCACCTCTGAAAGATCCACATGGTAGCCAAGAACCAAGCTTAGGGAATCTTGAACTTTGGGGCTGGCACTTTGTGTTGCAGCCCGCTCCCTTATCTTGCTCATTTTTAATTAAAAGATTCTAAATAGAATACAGCATTTAGTCTGTATAGAAGCCCTGCTGTTTTGAGATGTTACCCTTTGCAAAAGAACTAATGGCAGAAGCACCATTTCCTATTGTAATGCACCAATAGTCAAGGTTCGCTTCACAAAGGCATAAGGAATTTAAACTGCTGAAACTAAGATACTGTACCCAGAAGAACAATAGCAGCACACGTGGAAGCAATTGCACAAGGGGTTTGCACTAATGGATGAACATCTCTGGATTTCATTTTCATTTCACTTTTCTCACACAACCTACGTATCTTTGCCAAGTCAGAAAGATTCATGCATTGAAGAGATTTCTTAAGTGAGGAAAGTTGCTGTGGCCACCATAGGCCAAGTGAATGGTTCCCTATGCAAATAAGCTTTTTCCTTACTTATCAGCATTTCTGATTATGCATTTTGGAGTTTTCCACAGACCATTCAGATTAATGAACTTCAAGAGTCATGCTGTGTATTCTCAGCAGTTGCCCTGATTTCAGTACCTTTGAGGTAAGACAGTTGAACCTAAACAATACAGGTTTGATTTACTCCATCCTTCACTTAGGAGTGAAATAGCTTCAGAAAACTTTTTGACTGGCACATAAGCCTTCCTTAAGGTGTTTCAGAACATCATCCCTTTAAACACATCTTAAGGAGGGATTATGAAACTCCCATCTCCTCTCTTGAATAAGCATACGTTTATTTTCTCCATCAAGGAAAATAAAAATGCTTAATAACTAGCATTAGCTAGAACTAAATTTTCAGAGAAAAGCATTTTCATGAATAATTCATTCAAATTTCACATCTGCAAGATTAGTCATCCAAATAAAATGCTAATGTCAAAAACATGCACCGTCTATAATATTCTCATCAAGCAATCTTTTTGCATATAATGATAAATGGTTGAATTAGTAGCAATGATTTTATTTAAAAAAAAATTCTACCACACCATTTAAAAGGATGGTAAAATGATGTATATTGAACTACTATTGATTTTTTATCAATTGATGCAACAGTGATCTTACCAGCAGAAATTCTTAAGTAAGATACAATTATCATTAAAAAGTAACTAAATATCACTCCAGGCTTTATTTAAAGTATAAACACATGCAATTTGATGATAGTTTATTTTGCATGAATAGCTTTTTAGGATATACAGATTCCTTCCAAATGTTAAATTGCATTAAATGACCTTCATTTTTATCTAAGGAAAAATGAAGATCATAGATTCATAATCCCTAGCACTATATTATTATACCAACACTTCCCTAAACTTGGCTTAAAATTGATAGACAGGGATCAATAGTTCCTCTGTAGAACACACACAGCCCCAGTTCTATCCTTGGGTGGAAAAAAAAAACTCTATTAGAGGCCCTAAAGCAATCTTCCCTAACTTGGTGTCCTTTAGGTATGTTGGAATGATACTAATAAAGTAGCCTCCTATGATACATATGCTCTCAAGTATGTAGCCCAGAGCTTTCCAAACTGTGTGTCGGGACACGTTAGTGTGTCAGCTGCAGTGTCTGGGTGTGTCGCGGCTGCTGCTGCCTCTGAGCCCTGCCAGGATTCTGTGCAGGTCCTAGTGCCTGCCTTGTGCCCTGCTGTAAGAGTGCGTCGGAAAATGATGCCCTGCTGTAAGAGAGTGTCGCGAAATTATGCATGTCTAAAAAGTGTGTCACCAACATGAAAAGTATGGAAAGCTCTGATGTAGCCTGTGCTTCGAAGTATCTAAAGATGGCTCAGAAGTCCTCAAGGGAGTAAAATTGAGGTTTTCCATTGCCTACTTGTTATATTCACAACAGCTGTAGGGAAACAGCTTCCTCTATGCAACCCTAAATCTGGATTCATCCATGCTATGTATCAGGTTTCTCCCAGCAAATGCTGGAACTAGAAGCTTTGCAGATGTGGCTCTCTGATGAGTTAAGTTGATTGCCACTGAGGAAATCCAGCAACTGCCAAGTGCAAAATGTAAACCCTGTTTATAGTAGAAGCAAGGTCCAGTTTTAGTGCATCTCTTCCATCTGTGTAGCATAACCAGCTGAGGGCCTCACACTTCGGGGTAGGAGAAGCAGTTAACGTCTGGACATTGTTGTTAGAATGAAACAGTCTACTCTCGCCTTGTGGCTTACCCTTTACCTAATCTAGCTTTCACACTTACTTGGAATATGATTTGTTTTGCTTTAACTTAATGTGACGTGGAATCCTAACCATTGTGGCTTGTAAACTATGGTTTATGCTTTTGCTTATTCTACAAGCTAAAGCAAATCCTGCCTAGCCTGATTTGTAAACCCCAGCAATTTTTGTTCTGAAGTGAATGCTGGGTAGGGTGCAATCATATAAATCCTAACCATGATGATGCCAAGATGATGAAATATGCACTGTGGCATCTGAAGCCATTTCTTTTAGTATTTGTGTTCCAACACTGCACATAAGGGGCAAAATTTGCATCATGATGTTGTACATATTTTGTCACTTGACCACCACACATGGACATTTATGGGTGGAATTATTAGATGGCATCTTCTAGTGCAATGTTTCTCAAGGTCAGCAACCTTAAGATGTGTGGACTTCAACTCCCAGAATTGCTATCTGGGGATTTCTGGGGGTTGAAGTCCACACATCTTAAAGTTCCTGAGATTAAGAAACACTAAACTAGTGGCTACAATTCTCTCCTCCACTGTAAGTCCCCTTCGCCTGATGTTATGGGGATCAAATGGCTGCTAACAGAGATTCCAATGCCACAAGTATAAGTTTTCCCTCACTGCACAGAACCTTATCAGCTATTTATTTCTCAGTCTGACTTGGACTTCAGAACATCTGATTAATTAGCATCTCATGGAGCCTTTCTATATGTCCCCAAAGGGCAATGCTTCTACTGTTATTGACTGACTGAAACTACAGACTGCATGTGATAAATTCTGGCATGACCTACTGAAGAGCCTTGAAAACATCAAATATTCTGATGTGAATTAAACTAATCACCCATAGGCCTTAACAATAAGGGGGGTTATGGGGTACACACACACACACACACACACACAAAAAAAAAAAAATCACCTCACAAAAGTAAAACAAAAAATGTTACTAGCAGTAAAATGCTATACAAATTAATAGGTGAAAGACTAATGTGGTCATCAAGAACCCAAAAGATGACAAGCACATGAATCTTCTTGCAGGTGAATTCCTTAACCAATGGCAAATTGGTAGAGAGATTAATGTTCCTTCCTTCAGATACTCTGATGCCAAATTTGCTAGGGCTCCTTCAAAAGCTGGCAGATATCAAGTGTCCAACTATCTTTTTTTGTTTCTAAAGATGCTTACCCTGTGACATGAGGGATTATTCTTGGCAATCTAGCTACGCTCAAAATGAAAGAAGCCCTCCTCAGCATTGAACTACGGCAATCCATTCCACTACCCTTCATCTTCCTTAATGATAGGCAAGCAAAACCTTTATTGGCATTAAAAAGCAGGGAATACAAAAGGTTAACAAGTCGTAAGAATATCCAAAGAAAAAGCCACACTCATTAAGAGATTTGCTTACATTAAAGTACTTCATCTAAATATTTGGCAACGATTCTGGTGCCTTCAGGTACAGCATCTCTCAATAGATATTGACAAGATGATACAGTATTTACAGCGTTTAGCGGATATTTGCCCTGTAAAGGTTTTATAAGTAACACATAAGGAAGAGACTCAAATAAGTGGCAGTCAATATGTGATGAATTGTATCAAGACTGCCACAGGGACAGCTTAATGATAGGCAAGTGGAAAATAAGGAAATATCTGATAGGAGGCACCTGTCACCCATTGCGTTCATAACTGAAATTTATTTATTTATTTATTTATTTATTTATTTATTTATTTATTTATTTATTTATTTATTTATTAATTAGATGTGTAAAGCACAACTCTGGGCAGCTCACAACAATAATAAAAACCCCGAGCTATCAAAACCATAAAACTGTAAAACAACCAAAATCCAGCACCTCACTCATCCCCTTGTGATGCCTCAACATCCAACCCAAATTTCCCTCCCTCTACCCCAGCATCTGGGTAAAAAGCCACATCTTGGCCTTCCAGAAGGCTAAAAGGGTGGGCGCTCCCGGATTGCTGGGGGAGGGTGTTCCAAAAGGTAGGGGCAACCATGGAAAAGGCAAGCTTCCAAGATCCCACTAGATCAGGGTTTCTCAACCTGGGCCAGTTTAAGATGTGTGGACTTCAATTCCCAGAATTCTGGGAGTTGAAGTCCACAAATCTTAAACTGGCCCAGGTTGAGAAACCCTACACTGGATGGTAACATTTCAGGGAAGGGACCTGGAGCATGCCTACCCTATCTGATCTGGTAGGACAGGCAGATGCTCTCAGGGAGACGGGGTCGTGCAAAAACAGGTAGTCGTTGATTTATGACCACAATTGGGACTGGAATTTCCATCGTAAGTTGTTGCAGTCGTATGTCAAGTCACCACGTGACCGGACCCAATTTTACGACCATTTTTACAGTGGCCGTTAAGCGAATCACCATGGTCATTAAGTGAATCCAGCTTCCCCAATGGGCGTTTTTTGCTGGAAAACAGCAAAAAAGTCACAAAACATGATCACGTGATTGCGAGATGCTGCAACTGGTAATAAATGCGAACCGGTTGCCAAGCGCCCGAAATGCAATCATATGACAGCAGGAGGGGGTGCACAACATTTTGTGACAGTCAGAAGTGCTTTACAGGCTGTCCGAGGCCATCGTAACTTCAGACCGTCGTTAAACGAACGGTTGTAAGTCGAGGACTACCTGTACATATCTGTGACCAAAAAAAAAATAAATGGTTTGCTGACCCAGGGCTATCTGGTCTTTTTTATTTCTTTTAAGAATGCTGGTTGCTCCATAGCCAACCAGTGCCAAACTGGT
Source organism: Charina bottae (assembly GCA_023362775.1). Classification (NCBI taxonomy): domain Eukaryota; kingdom Metazoa; phylum Chordata; class Lepidosauria; order Squamata; family Charinaidae; genus Charina; species Charina bottae. The sequence goes on along the minus strand of JALMGJ010000002.1, from coordinate 53,813,757 downwards.
TGCTCCATAGCTGCCATCCCCCCACCCCTATCCCACCCACAGATCTGGAATCCAGCTCAATGGAGCAAACCAAAATCTCAAATCCCCAGTTTGATCAGAAACTCAGCCACTCCACTGTCCTAAGAGACTGTCATCCATGAAATCTCAACACTGCACTCTTTTACAGGAAGAACACAAGCCAATGCTGTATAATATCATAAGACAGTCATTTTAAAGATAGTCAGAGCAAATGGTCTGGGGGTGACACAGTATAAAACCCCTGAGTCTTGGCCAGGGATTAATACCTCATTAATAAGGGAATAATTAATTCCTGCACTCGCCCCAGCTCTTGCCAACCTAGCAATTTGAAAGCATGCAAATGCAAGTAGATTAATAGGTACCACTTCGGTGGGTAGGTAACCGTTCCACGTGCGTCATTTATTTATTTATTTATTTATTTATATTTCTAACTTATATCACCGCCCATCTCCCCCCACAAGGGGACTCTGCCGGCCACATGACCATGGAAGCATCTTCGGACAGCGCTGGCTCTTCGGCTAACAAACGGAGATGAGCACTGGCCCCTAGAGTTGGACACAACTGCACAAATGTGCGGGGGGGGACACCTTTACCTTTACCTTAATAAGGGAATTGCAGAATTGGGTGGCCATCTCTGACCTCCTTCTCCTCTAGACGGATATTTGCTTAGTCCAGAGAGAAACCACTTTGAGCCACCTGAGGCCAGGCCTCCATAACAGAATGGATTGTAAGCCTAGCCAGTGTGAACACAATACAGGAAGAGGCCTGTCAGGGTCCTCTGCTGAGTTGGATTTGTAGTTACAGCCCCAAGGAGGCCGCTGGGCCTACCACAAGTTGAACGCAGTCCTCATGGTATAATGCCTCCATAGACTACAGAAGCACAGCCTTCCCCGAAGCAGATTCTGCTGCATTGGTTTTCACAGCCTGGAGGACCCTGGCTTCAAAGGACAAGCCATCCATGCCACTTACTGCCACATACAAATATCCTGCTTATCCGACAGTCTCTCTAAGGCAAAGAAAATGCTTGTAAGAAGCATATATTACTTCCCTCCCCCCCCCACTCCAAACAACTACAGTGTACATGTTGCCCCACTGCTAGTCCACAGGAATCTTCATTGCTGTTCCCTTGATACTGGTTAATCCCCCCACCCCCAATGACTGCTGATATTTCTTTCATCGCTAGGTCCCATTGACATGCTTTCTTTATTATCCAATATTCTTCTCTGAGGCATGTATGGTTATCATTTATGAGGTCCATATTTGCTCTAACATTAGTCCGCCTATCTTCCCAAGTAATTTGCAGAATTTTTCAGAGGCAGCGTTGATGGAATCTTTCAAGAGGTTGGAGGTGGCATTTGTAGAGGGTCCATGTTTCACAGGCATACAGAAGGGTTGGTAGTACAATGGCTTTGTAAACAAGCATTTTGGTCTCCCTGCGAATGTCCCGATCCTCAAACACTCTACGCTTCATTCGGGAGAAAGCTACACTCGCAGAGCTCAGGTGATGCTGAATTTCAGCGTCGATGTCGGCTTTTGTAGATAGATGGCTGCCGAGATAAGAAAAGTGGTCGACATTTTCTACTGACACACCTTTAAGCTGGATTGATGGTGCTGCAGAGGGATTGGTTCGAACTTGCTGGTAAAGCACTTTGGTTTTTTAGCGTATAATGTTAGTGTATTAGAAGAAGCGAAAACCACCAGCATTGAAACAATGATCATCCAACATCAACTTCGCTGGACCGGCCATGTTGTTCGAATGCCTGACCATCGTCTTCCAAAGCAGCTACTTTACTCCCAACTTAAGAATGGAAAACGGAATATTGGTGGACAGCAAAAGAGATTCAAAGATACTCTCAAAGCTAATTTTAAAAAAATGTAATATCAGCATTGAGAACTGGGAAGCCCTAACTCATGAGCGTTTCAATTGGAGGTCAGCCTTTATTAATGGTGCTATGGACTTTGAAGAAGCACGAGTACAGGGCGAAAGGGAGAAAAGAGCTAAAAGGAAGGCACGTCAGGCAAACCCTCATCATGACCGTCTCCCACCCGGAAACCTATGCCCTCATTGTGGGAGGTTGTGCGGATCCAGAATTGGCCTTTATAGCCACTTACGGATCCACCATTAAAATTTTACCTTTGGAAGACAATCTTACTCGGCTACGAGTGATCGCCAATGAATGAAATTTGCTCTGTACTTTTAAACTACTCTTTATTGAAATGATTTTGCTTGCATACTGGTACCTGTTAGATGGTTCTGGTGTGACGGCCCCCAGATGTTGGGTAGGTGGCAAGGAAGTAGGAAGCCACTGAAGTGTTACCCGATTTTCCTGAAAGCGCTAGGCTTACGGATTTTTTAAAAAATAGAATTACTCATAGCCTCTGTCCCAGCAGACTTAGTCATTTTTGCCAAACTATGGCAGATCCTGACACTAAGTGTGGTGCATAGAGTTGGAAGGGTCCTCAGAAATTATCTAGTCCAACTCTCAGCTTTTTTCAATTGTCAGAATTGGCAAACTGCTAGGAACAAAAACAAACAAAACAAAACAAAAAACGGAGTAGGATTTCAACCTCTTCGTTGATTTTTTCCATTGATTAAACTTAAAACAATTATGTGTTGCTTCTATTGTATGGGTAAAGGACTTGCTCCCAAAGACCAGCAATATATGCCAATGCCACCTCAGTGCCCTGCCACCTAATTACAAGGGGTCTGGAAATCCGATAATTCCAAAAGAAACTTTAATCACGAAGCACTTCCACCTTTATTGAAGATTACCTTTAAAATGGCCGTCTCCTCTGATGCTATTTCTCACCTGTAGTAATGCACTCTGGAAATTATGTCTATCTCACTCAATTAGTCCTCTTCATTTGGAGCATCTTCTTTATTACTCCATTTGTATGATTGCCCATCTCACACAAATGACTCCGGGGGTGGGGTGGGGGTGAACAGAAATCAAAACATCTATATAATGATAAAATAACAATACACAATAAAAGTTTTTTAATGGCAGCCAAGACCCTCAATGCTAATAGCAGTAACTCACAGACATACCTAACCTCCTGCCCCCCCATGCCTGGGAGAGCAGCCAGGTCTTAAGGCCTTCAGAGTGGGGGCCAACCCAATCTCAGGGGGAAGGGGGTTCCCAGTAGCTGGAGCCGCAACTATAGCCTCCAAGTCACTGAGCCCCTTTTGCTCTTTGCTCAGGACTGTATGAATGTCTTCAAAGACATTCAAGACACATGAATTTTAGGTCTGCTCTAGGACTGACTCAAGTCTTATTTGGTCTCCAGAGCTATACTGTACATGTGTGATCTTTTCATAGCACTGTCCAACCAAAGAGACAAAGTCCATTTTCTGTCCCTTTGCAGCTCTAGACACATCCAGGACTGTCCTAGACAATGGAAACCATGGAACGCACACACATCTTCATTCTTGCAAAGGTCTCTACTGATTTTCTGTCTGTTTGCAAGGTGGTGAGACCCCAGTGTTCTTTAACACACCACCCTTTCCCTGTAAGACGTAGCCGGTTTTGTTGTTTGGGGAGTCACCCTGCAAGCCTATCAAAATTATGGGAGGAGGCATTCTTTTCCTTGTGTTTGGAAGCTTTGGGGAGAGGAATTTTGTTTTGCTGAGAGTGCTGGGAAAGAAGCGTCAATGCTTCCCAGTGCAAGCAGAACGGGAGGGTTTTTTAAAGTAGGTACAGGGAGTACTTGAAAGTGAGCCTTGTGTGAACAGGGGAAAGAAAAGAATCATGGACAGCAAAGCAGTAGGAAAAGCCAGGCCAAGTGGAGATGGGAAAGGCACCCTAGGTGAAAGGGCAGAGAAGAAACGTCCGATGGACAGAAAGAGGGAATGAAAAATGAGAAAGAGAGAAAGGACAGATGAGAGCAAGATCACCATCTGGGAGAAGAGGCCGTCGAAATGGCGGGAAAAAGGAGGGAAAGGGGCAAGGTGGGTGGGAAGAGTCTAGAGCAGTGTTCCTCAACCTTGGCCACTTTAAGATGTGTGGACTTCCACTCTCAGAATTCCCCAGCCTGATCACAGTTACAGTATGATGCAAAATCAAGAGAATGCAGCCTCACCATGTTAACCGTTTCCTTGTCCGTGTCAGCAGTCTGAATCCTGAATGCTAGAATTTAGTAGATTCCAACTGTGCCTGTATTTTCTTTATTATGCTGCTTTTGTTAATATGAATGCTTCAGATCTCAGATTTCATTTGATTAATTTTATATCACAAGAATTCTAAAGTCATGTAAAATAGCAATCAGAATAGTTACTGACTGTTTTGTTTTTCCAACATAATGATAATCATATGAAGCAGTTGTCATTAACCAATAATACATGCATGAATACAGTGCAAAATAATAACAGTTTGTAGAGTGTCAGTGTTTTGCAAAGCAGCTCACATTCATTATTTCAGTAATTCATGCATTCCTGAAATATAGGCTAGTACTATTCCCTCATTTGGAAGATAAAAGCTAAGACCCAGACACCAGCTTTTAGGTCATTCAGAGAATTTGTAATGAGCAACTTTTGATCCATGGAAATCTAACCTTATAACAGCTATGAAAATGCACCTAAGGATCTCTTATTAAGCATTTTTCAGAATGAATATATTTATTAAGAGTCAGCAAATGATTTCAGACATGTACTTCTGAATGAACCATTTTTGTAGAATTATCTGTGATTGTTAATCTTGACACGTACCACAAATGTGTTTATTTAAACCAATTCTGTATTCATCCATATATAGTAAGTGAAGTCTGAAAGCCACATTGTCTCCAAGTTGTAATGTTAATTTGAAGGTAACTGTCCTTTCCATGAATTATTCCATTCAAAGCAATAACCATTATTTACCAGAGTTTGACAGTTTTATCACTCATCATTTTAGTAAATTTCCATTGAAAATGCTAAAATTGTTCATCATAAGGCACATAACTGCTTCAGCTGTAAAAATGACCAACACAAGTGCCTGTACTCAAACATTAAATTATACTGTAATTAATAAAGACAGTTAAAATGTCTACTAGCAACAGCAATTTAGGTAGCCACATTTGATTGGCTATAAATTGTAACTACATTAAAATTCCAGAAATATTAGCAATACGGATTCCTTGATGGAAATAGGTGCTGATCACTAGTGCTCCGGTTTTATAGCAGAAGCCCAGGTCATGTTGGACACAAAACCCTGGGCGAAGATCAGGCCTAAGCACTTTTAATCTTGTGAAACAAGCAATTACAAATAGGTGCATCGATTTGTTAAAAAGCTTTAGGTGACATAAATTGCTTCCTGTTTAGCTTTTGGCTCTGATACATAAATATCACTAAGTCTAATATTAATTAGGGTCACAAAACAACAAGGGTCAGTTGCTACACCACACAATCAGGGCCGTGTCAATTGTTTTATGACAAAAGCTAGCTGCTCTTATTTGTCCTGCTGATAGAAACCCTTGCCGTTTTGTTTTCAGAAAAGATCAAAGAAATTATCATTTCATTAAAACAAACATTCACTTAAGATTGCATATAATTTAAGTCATATTATACATTAGCATTTTATAGCTTTATATTTTAAAAAATTGAGAGCCAGTTTGGTGCGGTGGTTAGAGGCAACGGGCTATAAACAAGGACACCTTTTGTTCTAGTCCCGCCTGAGGCACGAAGCCAGCTGGTGACCTTGGGCCAGCCACTCTCTCTCAGCCCTAGGAAGGAGGCAATGGCAAACCATTACTGAAAAACCTTGCCAAGGAAACTGCAGGGACTTGTCCAGGAAGTGGCCAGGAGTCAACACTGACTCGAAGGCACACACACACACACACACACAGAGCACCCTAATTACTCAAGCACCTCTAGATACAAAAGTCAACAGTATCAAAAGCTGCTGAGAAATCAAGGCGAATCAGCAGGATTGCATATTCACTGCCTCTCTCTCCTGATATTTATTTATTTATTTATCAAATTTTTATCACCGCCCATCTCCCTCCACAGGAAAGGCACATATATATAATCTGCACTGTCTCCATGCTTACACCAAGTTTAAACTGAAAAGGATCAAGATAACTGTCTCTTCTAAGAATTCCCCAAAATGCGGTGCCACCCTCATCCCCACCAGCTTGGTTAAATTGCCCTGTGCCAGCAATTAAAAGTAATCAGACTTAGATCAGAATTCTTTAGGAGAACTACAAATCTCATCACAATGCAGGCGTGTGAGAACTCGAGAAAACAAACAAGCTTACTTCAGAACCCAAAGTTCTGTGCAGTCAAATCCAAGATGCAGGAATCAGAGCTGAGTGTAGTCTTGTACCAATCCAAAGAACAGTCAGGGAATCAGAAGCAGCATATATTCAGGAAGTTTGTCACTAAACATCAGGTTTTCAAGTCCTTATTTTATATTTTATAGTGTATTTTCCTGAACCTTTTTTTGAGGAGCCTCCTTGAACACCTTTGTATTCCTCACGTGATTTTTCTGCATATGTCAAGGCTGAGGGTCTGTTCCTGCAAAGGCTTTAGGACAGGTGACTTCACCTGCTGCTGTCCTGCAAAAGGTGGCTGATTATCTAACTGCTCCAGAACTGCTGACTCATCTTCCAACAGGCCCTGATCTTTTTGAGCCTCATCTGCAGCTACCTGAGGGCCCAATGATTCATTGTAAGGTCACAACCTGCAATGCCCTCCTCCTCCATTTCAGGGTCTGACTCAGTAGACCAGTGTTTCTCAACCTCGGCAAGTTTAAGATGTGTGGACTTCAACTCCCAGAATTCCCCAGCCAGCCATCTTTGACCAACAGGTCGGTACCACTTATTTTAAGGTATAGCTCTCTAGCAGTACGTGAGTCCAAACCGCCTGTAGTGGACCATGTCTTGATAATATACACCAGGTTGGATTCCTGATCTATTATTGGATTATGAACATTATCTTTCATTAGAAATCAACCTGATATTCAACAGGTATAGAACCAATATATGTGATAACTGCCCATACTACTCTGGTAGCTCAAGAACAGAAGGAATAAACCATTCTAATGAAAAGATCTGACTTCCCTTTTCAGATTTACATCAATTTCTGCCTCCATGAAGAGATTATCTGATTGTGTATGGCTGATGTATGCACGATGACAGAAAGGCCTCTGAAATGCAACCTGTCCCTGCTGACCAGCTACTTATTAGTATGCATATATAACCTTTCTTGTTTATAATAACACAAACCATTCTGGTTTGTTCTAGACATTTATTTACTTATTAACAATGTGTTAAGTAGTTAATTATTAATACCACTTCTATCAACTGACTCTGCTTGGTATACAGAAGAATCTCAAAAAGCAATCTCCCCATATGCAGTCATCAACAAAAATAAATAACCATACAGTCCAAAAATAAAATAAAATAAAATAAAATGATCCCCTTCTATCCCCACTAGGCATTTCACTGTCAAAAGCCTATTTAAGAAATTTCCTGAGGGCCAGGAGTAAAAGGGCCAATGCAGTCCATGATGTAGGGCAGTGTTTCTCAACCTTGGCCACTTTAAGATGTGTGGATGTGTGCATGGGGAGCCAGCTGAGGAATTCTGGGAGTTGAAGTCCATACATCTTAAAGTGGCCAAGGTTGAGAAACCCTGATGGAGGGAGTACCGCTGAGGAGCCCTGCATTCTCTGCAGGTCCTCCTCACTTGACATGAGCATGGGATCCTAAGCAGGACCTCTCTGAGTGTCCTGACAGGATCGACAGAAACATTATGGACAAAGTGGTCCCTCAACTATACCGAGATGCATAGAGTTTTACAGGAAACAACCAGAACCTTGATTTAGACCTGAAAACACTGGCCACTAGTACAATTACCATAAAATTGGGGTTATTTTCTTGTGACAGGATGGATGGGTCCCTGCATTTTGTACCATTCTATATGACATTACATGTCATCTTCAAAGGCAGCAGCCACACCGTTGAGCACATTGCAGCAATTCAATTGTGTGGTGACGAATCATGGTAAAAAAGAATCCTGGCTTATCATTAGGTATGAACTGACCCTAACCCCTAATTTTTCATATACATACATACATACATACATACATACATACATACATAGGTAGTCCTCCGCTTGCAACCACAATTGGGACCGGAATTTCCATCACTAAGCGATGCAGTCGTAAAGTGAGATGTCACTGACCACAATGCTTAGCAACTGCAATTCCGGCGCTCCCTGTTGCTGTCGTTAACTGAAAATCATGGTTGTTAAGCGAGGACCCGCCCCAATCGAAGCCATTCCGGGCTTGGCCCCTCCCAGCCCTGAGCCTCAGTAAGGTAAGGGACTGCCTCCAACTCCCCCCACCTGCATACTGTATCTCCCCCCCACCTCTGCCCTTTTGGCTGCCCTGCTTGCCATGCCTCAGGAAGCCGCAGCTGCCCCAGCCCAGTCCCAGCTCATTCCAAAAGACCAGCCCTGCCCAGGAGCTCTTGGCAGAGGGACTGCTTTTGGCTTTCTCTTTTGCGGTGCAAAGCCCAGCCCAGCCCAGCCCAGCCCAGCCCAGCCCAGCAGCCATGCTGGGCACACCTCGTCAGCAGCGGGAGCAAAAAGACAGCAAAGGTCAGCTAGAGCGGTGGAGCACCGGGTGGCAGGGGGCCAAAAGGGCATGGGCCAAGCACCTGAGTTTTTATCATGTGGCCGTGGGGGTGCTGCAACAGCCGTAACTTCGGGCACGGGTCGTAAGTCCCTTCATTCAGCGCCGTCGTAACTTCAAACAGTCGTTGAACAAATGGTCGTAAGTTGAGGACTACCTGTATGTATGTGTATGTATGTATGTATGTATGTATGTATGTATGTATGTATATATATATATATATATATATATATATGCAGAAATATTGTTTACAAAAGGCTCTTTTCCCTCACAAACACGCTCATTTCTCCATGTGGAAATTAATGTCACATTACAGTCTGGTATGTATTTGAAGATTTCTGTGATAATATTTTTTTAAACTTCTCCCCCACTTCCAGTAAATGGAATTGTGCAGGTTATTTGCTTAACGTAAATCAAATGTATCATATCCACTGTTTTCTTTAGATTGGCACAACATAGAAAAATACAGTTACCCAGTTCTTTTTTTAAAAAAATCTGGATAAAATGTATTAAATATGATTTTCACTGTAACAGAATATTAATGCAACCCAACTCTCATTTCACATTAAGCTGATCTCGTTTTCATACACACATGCTTTTTATTATCTTGTACTCATGCAAAAATTCCACATTCAGAGAGTTTCCATCTACTTAGGAATGTCTCTGGCTAATGCTCAGCAAGAAATATCAAGCTGGGGATGAAGGGACAAATACCAAACAATACAAGATAGTTTGCCACAGATAAGATATGGTAAAAATACCAGTGACATAACAGTGGCTAAAAAGCATCCAACCCAGGAAGAAAAGCTACAGAAATGATTATATTTTAAATCCCTTTTCTTTTCTTTCTCTGGTACTGCAGAGATGAAAATGGTTGATTTGCAGCATAAAAGATTCATTAATTACCACTTCAATATTGAAAGTCATTTTGCCAACTAACAGAAGGAGGTAAAGCGCTGAATTAAACCTGCTAATAAAATGGTGTAATGTAAAGTTTACCAGGGATTCCTCAAGCTCCTGAATTCAGGAAAAAAAAAGTTTGTCAGATTATCAGACTAAGCTCCCAATAGCTGACTGAAAAATGGATTAGAACTGTAAATGAAAGAAACTGAAGATAAAAAAAAACTAGCTTCTTCCAGAAGATGGCCGGCTACTGGTATACACAGGCTGTTGAGTTTGGCATCTCTTAGCAGCTGTTGTCCACTGATCTGGTGTATTCCAAGGCCTCTCTTCAGCTCCTTAACAAGGCTTTTTAAAACCTGGGTCCTCTACTAAGCATGGGTGGGCCAGAGGTTCTGCAGAATAAACCATACTCAAGTATGGGTGGTAGTTCTTTACAATATTTGTAAACCATTTTTCTACTGAAATAATATACAGAGCAGCTTGCTTGCTTGCTTGCTTGCTTGCTTGCTTATTTATTTATTTATTTATTTATTTATTTATTTATTTATTTAGGGCTATCCATTCAATTTACATGGCTGCCCACCTACAGAGCTATTGTTCATTTTTAAAAAAAAACTAATTTTAATAATATTATGTAGATAATAAGGAATACGTTCAAAGAAAGAAAAAAGAAAGAAAAAATATAGCAAGGTAAGTGTGAAAAAGAAAAAAAGAAAAGAAAGAAAGAGAGAAACAAAGAAAAAAGAAGAAAATAAAAAGACAAAAAGCATGAAAATAAATAATTAAATAAATAAATAAATAAATAAATGGCTTCTGATCTCTCTCTCTCTCGGCAGTTATACATACAGTTCTAGTCAAACCACTCTCTCCAATTTCATCATAATTCTCTTCTGTCTATAACCTATTCTTTCTAATCATCAAAACCATAAATCACAAAATCATTTTCTTTCTCACGCAAAAAGTCCATAAGGGGTTTCCAGTCATTCATGAATGTCAGTAATGACCTTTCTCTAATCAAAGAAGTCAATTTGTCCATCACAGCAAGTTCTGTCAATTTCACCAACCATGGTGGGTAATGCCGAATCTTTCCATCTTTGTGTATATAGTAACCTCTCTGCAGTAATCATATATTTATTTATTTATTTATTTATTTATTTATTTATCGTATTTATACCCCACCTATCCCCTCCCTAACGGAGGACTCTAGGCGGCTTACATACATTGTATTTCATATATTTATACATTTCATATATCATACAACATTTTAAACCGCGCGCTAAGGGAAGGGGTAAGGGAACCGACTCTTTCGTGGGTATTGGACTACATGTCCCAGAATACCTTGCTTCGGAGCCGGCTGCTGATGTCCTGGATGTTGCTGTTTTGGGATCTGTCATCTCCGCCACCATTCACAAGATCTTCGTTCGGTGGGCGACCCCCGACAGGACGCCAGCATATTCTCCCACTTAAGGTGGTACCCATTTATCTACTTGCAAAGCTTTCGAACTGTTGGGTTGACAGGAGCTGGGACAAGTAACGAGAGCTCACCTCGTTACGCGGGGATTCGAACTGCTGACCTTCCGATCGGCAGTCTACAGCTCAGCGGTTTAACCCACTGAGCCACCGTGTCCCATATTGAAATAATCTTCCATGGCTCTTTCCAAATGTTTATCCATCAATCCTAAAAGGAAAAGTTCTGGCTTCAATTGAATACTAATCCGCAGACCACAGGTTGCCGACCCCTGTTCTAGATATTATTATTTTATTTATTTATTTATTATTTGAATTTATCCCCGCCCATCTCTACCATGGTAGACTCTCTCTCTCTCTCTCTCTCTCTAGATAACTTCTCTGGCATCATGTACCAACGATACATCATTTTGTAAAAATTCCCTTTAAGATCATAACATAATGTAAATTTCAACCCTTTTAACCACGTATTTTCCCAATCTATATATTGTAACCAAAATTTTTAGCCCTCTTTATCATACATTCTTAAGCCTGTTGTTCCTCTGTTTCAAATTTCAACAAAAGTTTCTATATTTTAGCAATTACATGTTCATCATCGGTACACAATTATACTTCAAATTCTGTCTTACTTTGCTCCATAACATGTCTTTTTATCTATTTTAAATCTTTCTGATAACCATAAATGGGAAAACCATTGACAACTATATCCTTCTGCCATTAGTTCTTCTCTTGGTTTAATTTTATATTCCCCTTGATGATTTTCCAATAATTCCTGGTACGTTAATCATTTGTCTTTGCCTGCTGTTTCCTATAGAAGGTTTCTTGTGCTGAGATCCATAGAGATGTTTTTGGGCACAGCCTGTATTTATATCTATTCCATATTCTCAATATGGCACGTCTAATAAAATGATTTTTAAAATCCACATTAACTTTCTTGTACCATAAGTATCCATGCCATCCAAACCTATGTAGTGGCAACATGAGGAAGACCTTTGTATCTCAAGGAGTTAAGTGACATGTTTTGATTTTCTCCCTCACACCTAGGAGATTAGAGTTTATTTTGAGTTATACTGATGTTTAACTGGCTTATTGCTGTTTGGCATGGGGGGGAGAGAAGAAGAATACGCCCACTCCTCCAACAGCCCTCCAGAACATATCTTTGTTGGAAGTGGGGGGAGAGATAAGAGAAACCCCCCAGCTTGTTAGTTTGAGCATAAGTTACCCCTCCAGCGGCTTGGGGGGGGGAAGATAAGAAAATATTTATGCTTAGGCACTGGCTTATCTGATAGCTTCCCAGGCTCTTGGAATGATGTCATAGACAGGTGCTAGACCCCAGGAAGAATCCCAGTCATCTACATCTATACATCTACATCTACAGGACGTCAGCAGCCGGCTCAAGGCATCCTGGGAATTGTAGTCCAGAGCCTTAGAAGAGCCGGTTCCCTTACCCCCTCTCCTGGTGCGCGGGTTAATTACACTTGGTGACATTGTATAATGATAAAATGTATATATATGTATGTAAGCCGCCTAGAGTCCTCCGTTAGGGAGGGGATAGGCGGGGTATAAATAGCACTATAAATAAATAAATAAATCTGTTTGCTTAAGTTTATAATAAAGCTAAAGTTTCTTTATCCACTGGTGTGCTTATTATGTCTGGATCTAAAAGAACCAATTGCCTGAGCTTGGACACTTGGCGGGACAACCTCAGGTCATGGCTTTCTAACTCTAAAGATCTCTTGTTTCTCAGCAACACCATTCTTTCATCCAGACCAAACAACAAACTGCAAAATACAATATCAAATACAGTAAACCCAATCCTTATCTATCCTTTTCATCTTGTAACACTTTATATTTAACTCGTGGTGTTTCCCTTGCTGTACAAATTTAGATATATCTTTTTGCCATTGCTTAAATGGTACATCAGTTGTCAAAACAGGTATTGTCTGAAACAAAAACATCATTCTAGGCAAAACATTCATTTTTATCACAGAAATTTTCCCTAACAGTGACAATTTTAATTTCTCTCATCTTAACATGTCTTCTTAATTTCATTCAATGTCTTAACATAGTTATTTTGAAATAACATACAATTCATATTTCTCATAATAATACCCAAGTATTTTACTTTTTTCTCAATCTTAAAACCAGTTTTCTCCATCAGTTCTATTTGATCTTCTATTTTCATGTTTTTTGTTAGCATCTTCATCTTCTGATTATTAATCTTAAAACCTGCTAGCATAACGAAGTCCTTTAATTTTGCCAATACAGGTAGTTCTCGATTTATGACAATTGGGACTGGAACTTCCATCCCTAAGCGATGCAGTCGTTAAGTGAGTCGTGCCTGATTTTACAACCTTTTTTGCCATGGTTGTTAAGCAAATCATGTGGTTTCCCATTGATTTTGTTTGTCGGGAGCTGGCTGGGAAGGCTGCAAATGGTGATCACATGACCCCAGGATGCTGCAACCGTCGTAAATACATGCTGGTTGCCAAGCACCTGAATTATGATCATGTGACTGCAGGGGACGCTGCAATGGTCGTAAGTGTGAGGACTGATCCTAAGTCACTTTTTTCAGCGCTGTTGTAACTTCAAATGGTTGTCAAACGGATTTTTGTAAGTCAAGGACTACCTGTAGTGTTTCTACTCCCTCTAGCGGATCTTCTAAAACTAACACCAGGTCCTCCACAAATGCTCCTAACTTATAAGTTTCTTTTTAAAATTTAACTCCCATGATTCTCTCGTCTTGTCTTATGTCCCTATTCAGTACTTCAAGAATAAAATGAACCAGAGTGGAGACAGTGGGCATTCTTGTCTTATCCTTTGTTAAATCTCATAAGGTTTTGTTAGTTCTCCATTAACAATTATTTGTATTTTCTATGAAGTATAAATCGATCTTACCCATTTAATAAAATTATCTCCAAGGTTCATATGTTCCAGAACTCTAAACAAGAAAATCCAGTTCAAATTGTCAAAATCCTTCTCTGCATCTAAGAAGATCAATGCAGTATATTTTTCATTGTGTTGTTCCAAATACTCCAGAATATCCAAGACGTTTCTAATATTATCTCATAATTGTATTTTAGGTAAAAACCCACATTGATCTTCATGAAGAAATTCCTGTAAAATTATTTCCAACCTTTCAGCCAAAATCGTGGTAAACAATTCATAGTCATTATTCAATAAAGATATTGGTCAATAATTTCTTGTTGAAGTCAGGTCTTGGGCCTCTTTAGGTATTGATGCTATATTAGAGCCTTTTCCCAACTATCAGGAATCTTTCCATTCTGTAAAATAATATTCATTGTTTGTTGTAAAGGCTGTAAAAGTTCATCCTCAAAACATTTATAATAAGAGGCTGGCAGACCATCTGGACCAGTTCCCTTTCCCGCTTTAGTCTTTTTAATAGCTTCACAAACTCCCCTTATTGTTGTAGGTCCTCTGATTTTTCACTACAATTCCCAGGATGCCCTGAGCCGGCTGCTGACGTCCTGTTGATGTCACTTCCGGGTCTGTCCTCACCGTCGCCATTCAATCTTTCCTCCGATCTTTCCTCCGGTGGAACCGGCTCCCGACAGGACGCCAGCAAATTCTCCCACTTAAGGTGGTACCCATTTATCTACTTGCTAAGCTTTCGAACTGTTGGGTTGACAGGAGCTGGGACAAGCAATGAGAGCTCACCTTGAAGCGCGGGGTTCGAACTGCCGACCTTCTGATCGGCAGTCTACAGCTCAGCAGTTTAACCTGCTGCGCCACCGCATCCCATTACCGTTGGTCAGTCACCTATCTTTGAGGATGTAGAAAAAGAGGGTAGAAAACACCATCCCATGACCTACACTATTCAAGCTCCCTATGAGACTAAAGAGATACATAAATAATGTATTAAAGACTATTTGAGCATATTACAAATCATTTATAAATCAGTTGCAAATTCATTTTAAAGAGAAGAAAGAATACTCGTGTTTTATGGACTAAGTGACGAGAGCTCACCTCATTACGCGGGGATTCGAACTGCCGACCTTCCGATCGGCAGTCTACAGCTCAGCGGTTTAACCCGCTGAGCCACCGCGTCCCATATTGAAATAATCTTCCATGGCTCTTTCCAAAAAAAATCAGAGCACTTATAAATTTTCCTCTGATTCTCTGTGATCTTTGGTAAATTCTGTTTATGTAAATATTCATCCACTTTTTCTGAGGAAATTTCTTGACCTTTATATAAAGTAGAATAATACTGATGAAACTCTTTTCACATATTTCCATTATCTATTATTACAGTATTTCCTTCTTGTAACTTTAGTATCACTTTCTTTTATTTTTCTTTTCACAACTTATATGCCAACCATTTACCCAGTTTATTTGCAAATTCAAAATTTCTTTGTTTTGCATAATTCACCTTTATTTCCATCTCTCTCACTGTTAACATAGATAGTTGCCTCTGTAGAAGCTTAATTTGGTGGGTAATAGTTGTCCTCCCTGCAAATTTTTAAAATTCTTATTCCTTTATTTTTATCTCATCCAAAATCACTTGTATTTTCTCTTGCCTTTTCTTTTTAAATTCACTATTAAGTTGTATAAAACATCCTCTTTTAAAAGCTTTGCTTGCATCCCAAACCATTCTTACTTCTGTACCTTATTATTAAGATTATTCTCAGAAAATTATTTTCATTTCTTTTTGCAATCTTCCACTACCATTTCCTTTTGCAGCAACATCTCCTTCAATCTCCAGCTAAAAGAGTTAAAGTCACTGGATGATGGTCTGAGAAAGTCTTTGGTAATGTCTCCACTTCATGAACATTAATAGTCAAAGTCTTAGAGATCCATATCATATCTATTCTTGAAAAAGATTTAATTGTTATCATTTTTTAAATCCTTTCATAATCAATAAAACTGTGAAATTTAATTACTGAGCCCAGTATAAAAAGCACCTCTTCTTGGTACTGAAGATGCAATGATATGCATGCATTGCACACCCACACAGCTCTTCCACAAGCTCCAAAGATTGCGGGAGAAGGCAAGAGACTTTAATCCTCAAGATCAGCAACTTCCTTTCACCACCTCTCCTTCTGCCTCAGCCCTGTGGCTGATGTTTGTTTGTTTGTTTATTTATTTAGATTTATATTACCGCCCATCTCCCTCAACGGAGGACCCTGGGCAGTTCACAATAAAAACAAGGTTAAAACACAATACAGATCAGAACATCAATAAATAAATATAAAATCCAAGTGCAAGGATGTTAATACTAAAAAGGGTTTCATGGGATCAACCAGCCCCAGGAGAAACTGTTAGCATTCCCCTCCCATGCAAGGCGGCAAAACCAGGTCTTTAAATTTTTCCGGAAGATCGGAATTGCTGATGCTGCTCACATGGGCTGCAGGTAGGACTACTGAGGCCCTGAGATGGCTAGCAGCCATTCTGGAACTCCCCCCGTGATCAAGTGCAAGGTCATCTCAGAACCCCCCACTGTCACCTGCAAGGCAATTTTAGTAGCTCCTTAACTCTTAGTGGGTTCTATGATTCCTCATAGAGATATCTTAGAATTGATTCTAGAACTAGGGTGGCTTCTAGACAGGCGCAAGGCCTGAGTGGCCCTAAGCAGCTGAGTTTAACAAGAGCAATGGTGACAATATTCAATTTTGCAGTTTAAACCAATCCATGATTTGAAACTTTACTGTCATTCATTACTTCCAGTTGGCCACATTTTGCAGTGCAATTTGCAAATAATCAAAAGAATTATAAGGAAAGGTCTGAACCAGAATGCACTATAATGGGGAAAATATTTGGAGAAATGTGCTCTAAGGGTATATGTATTTGAATGTGAACAGATTGAGAAGGGCTTATTCAAACAGGGCGAACAGGCACAGCAGATATAGTCCTGTTGTTTATTTGTTCAGTCGCTTCCGACTCTTCGTGACTTCATGGACCAGCCCACGCCAGAGCTTCCTGTCGGCCGTCGCCACCCCCAGCTCCCCCACGGTTGAGTCCATCACCTCCAGAATATCATCCATCCATCTTGCCCTTGGTCGGCCCCTCTTCCTTTTGCCTTCCACTTTCCCTAGCATCTTCTCCAGGGTATCCAGTATGTGGCCAAAGTACTTCAGTTTTGCCTTTAATATCATTCCCTCAAGTGAGCAGTCTGGCTTTATTTCCTGGAGTATGGACTGGTTTGATCTTCTTGCAGTCCAAGGCACTCTCAGAATTTTCCTCCAACACCACAGTTCAAAAGCATCGATCTTCCTTTGCTCAGCCTTCCTTATGGTCCCGCTCTCACAGACATAGGTTACCACGGGGAATACCATTGCTTTAACTATGTGGACCTTTGTTGTCAGTGTGATGTCTCTGCTTTTAACTATTTTATCAAGATTTGTCACTGCTCTCCTCCCAAGAAGTAGACGTCTTCGGATTTCCTGGCTGCAGTCAGCATCTGCAGTAATCTTTGCGCCTAGAAATACAAAGTCTGTCACTGCCTGCACTTATAGTCCTATCTGAATCTAAAAGGTTCCGACGTGGGCAAGAAATTACAACTTTTTAAATACAGCATGGAATTTGAGCCAAACAATGATCTTGGCATCAGTGTGTTCAGTGAAATGTTGACCTTGTGTATGACTACTATCAAAAAGGTTTCAAATTCTATGCTGGGGATCGTTAGAAAAGGAAATTGAAAATAACTCTGCCAATATCATAAAAAAAAAAAAGCTCTTGACCACAACTGGCACAGTGTGCATGGTTGTGGTTCCCACATCTCAGAACGGATATTGTCAAGCTGGAAAGAGTGCAATCCAAATTTTCCTAGGGATGGAACAAGTCCTTGATAAAGAAACTTACAATATGTTGCCTTTTTCGTCTAGAATATAGACTTAATAAGAACGTTATTAAGGGATACAATATGAGTATTTAAAATTATTTATGGTGGAGAGAAGGAAGAGGTTATTACTGTTCATCTTTAAAAAAAATCCAGGATCATACCATGATGCTAAAAGGTAAGAAATGCAAGTCAGACAACAGATCATGCACAACAGAGTTAAAATATTACCATCAAACAAGATACCATCAAATAAGATGTATATAGGATGAGGTTACCAATTGTTAATTGTCATTAAGGCAAAATCAATATATCTGTGAATACCAGTTGCTGACAAATGCTTGTGCTTGTACTTGTGGAGTTCCCAGGAACATTCAGTTCACTACTGTGGAAAATGGGAAAATACACAGTTTTTGGGTTGTACCAGTAGGACTTTGAGAATGACAAAATATGTAGTTCCTCTCAAATTAGTTTCCCAAGACCAGTTCTGTCAGGCTGCCTATGACATAGGTGAGGAAGTTAACACTGAGGCCATGTAGAAATTCATTTTAAGACATACTTTATTTAAGTCTTTTAGTCCACAGGACAACCTTTTTAAACTCAGAATATGACAACTTTATCTCTTATTGAAAATAAATTATGCAGTCAAAATATACTGTATAAAACAGCTGCAAGAAGATAAAATACATACGGAGAAAAGGCGCATTAGTAAAATACAATTCTCAAAAAAAAAAAAAATCCTATGCACAGCCATCGGAATACTTATTCATCTTACATAGATGTTTTGCATCTTTTTACCTTGGCTGTTCATCAGATAATCATGCCTAGGGATTTTAATCAAGCTTTACACCCCTTACTGGATCATAGTATAGTTTCAAGTAAATTAAGATCTCAGTACTATAAGACTATCTGTTAGAATTTAATTTTATGAATACAGTACATGGTAACTATTCATTCTGTTTCAGTGTGTATATACTTTTTTCCCCTATTTTTCACAAGATTTATTCCTAATTAGATTTTTTAGAATCTCCAACTTTAGTTAATCAGATAAACAACTGCAATATAGGTTCAACTGGAATGTCTGACCATACTCCATTTGAATGAATGAATGAATGAATGAATGAGTTTTATTATGGCCTTTGGCCAAAGAAACACCCCAGTTACATTATCACTTTTTAAAAAGAAAAAAATAACCGAATATGCCAAGATGATATTTAAAGGCATCACTGTTAAAAGACTCATACTGTACCAAAAAAAAAAAAGAAAAGAAAAGAAAGATTTTCAATAATTTTTTTGATACAGACATTCAGTGAATGCAGGGCTTATATGCAAGGTTTTTAAGCCAGATTGAGTTTTGTCAAGTAAGACTATTGGGAAAGAGGAGAAAAATCTGGTAAGTTTTTGGTAAGCTTCCAGAAAAACAGCACCTTCTCACTTCAGCCTCTGAGACTCTCAAAAATATAGGATCAGTAACAGATTCCACTGTTTGCTGATTGCACTGGGTTCCAGTTTGCTTCCGGGTCCAATTCAAGGTGTTGGTTATGACCTTTAAAGCCCTACATGGCATGGGGCCAGGTTATCTGAGGGACCGTCTCATCCCTATCACATTGACCCGTCCCACCCGGTCATGCAGGGAAGGCATGTTACGGACCCCATCTCTAAAGGAGTTCCATCTAGCGGGGTCTAGGAAGCGTGCCTTCTCTGCAGTAGCGCCTGCCCTCTGGAACATTCTCCCCCCAGAGGTGAGACAGGCCCCATCACTCCTGGACTTCAGGAAAAAACTGGAAACCTGGTTCTGCCACCATGCCTGGGATGAGAGGGGAAATAGTCACTCTTGGGGATGGCTAGCGCCCTAGAATGGATTGAGAACGGCCCTTGCGCTCAGGATTTGAGAAAGAACTGTAGCCATCTGGATTTTATTTTATTCTATTTTAATAATTACAATTGCATTTGCATTGGGATTTGTTTTGTATTTTAATTCTGGTTTTATTGTAAACCGCCCAGAGTTCCTCCTTCGGGGGAAGATGGGCAGTAATATAAATTTAATAAATAAACAAACAAACAAACAAATAATCTCTGATTGATCGCTTAGGCTGGTATTGAGGCCAGTGTAGACAGTCCTGCAGATATTTGGATGTGAAGCCATAAAGTGCTTTATAGGTTAAAACCAGCACCTTAAATTATAGCCAGAAACCAAATGGCAACCAATGCAGGGTTTGCAAAAACTGTGTTATATGGTCTCAATGACAGGAGCCAGAAGGTATGTAAGTCACAGTATTCTGGACCAACTGTAATTTCCAAGTAGGGAATTGTAAAGGCAGCCCCAAATAGAGTGCATAATAGTAGTATAAGCAAGAGTTGATAAGGGCATGAATTACTGTAGCCAGATCCTTGTTTCCCAGGTGGGGACACAACCGGTGCAAAAGTCCCTCTGGCCATGGCTTCCACCTGCTTTCCAGGAGGAGCTGTGAGTCCAGAAGGACTGCCATGTCACAAACCTGCTCCCATCGAGGAACCACTCTAGTGGCCACAGAGAACCCCAATGTATCCAACTTCAACTTACTAGGGTTCAGCTTCAGTCTGTTCTCTCCCATGCAGACCCTGACAGCCTCCAGGTACCAAGAAAGGACACGGACAGCATGGAACAGGGTAATGATGTACAATTGGATATCATCAGCATACTGATCCTACTGAGTCCCAAACTGTTGGATGAACTCTCCCAGTAGATGTTAAGCAAGATGGAGAATTACGTTTCTGGTCAAACAGAGGGGAAAGCTTCTTTATCCCATCTCATGCCATGCTGGAGGATGTGGGAGAAAATGTGCAAGACCAGAGATGGTTTGCCATATTAAATTGTAGCTTAGCAAAATATTCAAATGTGACCTTTTTGACAAAAAGCAAACATAACCCTGTTTGTCCATGGACAAATATCCAAAATCCATAGTTGTATGATGCTATTATCAAGTCCAACAAGCAATGTTTTTGAAGTCCAGCAGGGTCAGGGTCTCCTGCTGCTCTTTCTAAGCTTGTTTATCATAGCCAGAATACCCAAGGTCAAGCTTTAATTTTGGTCTGCAGAGCCAGCCTATACATTCAGGTCGGAACAATTGTCTAGCCATGAGGCCAAATTTGGAAAATCAGTGGTCATTTAATGCACATGGATTATTCATAGCAATGTCTGACTTCTAGGTCGAGTAGTTTAAACCTTTAAGAGGAAGTGTTCACATAAAAGGAAGAAGGTTGGAGAAGATGGAGGAGTGATTGCTACCTATGCAGAGCCTTGCCATATTAAAAATAAGCCATTAAACAAGAGATTATTTGAAAAAATACGATTTGATGCATGAAGAGAGTTTTCAGTTCATGTTCATAATTCCTTTTTGAAATAAAATGAGACAAAGTTTAATCTATGCCATTGCTTGGAAATCCACCTGATCATGTGTGGAAGCAAAGTGCATTGTTTAATGCTGTTTTGTAAAAAAAAAAAAAAAAAGTTAGAATGGCTATCACGGCCTATCTATCCCTCACACTTACTGCTGCTCGATTGTGGTTTTAACATTTCTAGAATAAGATTTTGAATTGCTCAACTCAAAACAAAAACACATGATAAAAAGCAAGTGATAGGCTGCTTACTGCAAAGTTCATTTCCCTTCAAAAGTCCTTCTTTAATTAAGAAAGCTGCAGAATACATTTCCTTTGGTGTGCAAAAAGGTGTGTAATTAAACCATCAGTATAATACCTTTCTACATGTAAAACCTGCACTTATGAACTTTAACTGCTGGATAAAAACTCCTATTACATGACCATTAAGTATTATGAATAAAGTGAGTCATTGTAGTACTTGATTAATTTTTATGCACTAAGCTTTGTGTTCAGCAGAATTTTGATTTCCATTGGTATCTGTACCTAACAAATCTATGTGGCTTTGTGGATCAGTCTCCCACCCCTCATTTCCTCCCAATACACCACTATTTCATTTATATATCCTAAACCTTCATTTATGTATCCAAAGCCTCATTCTAAGCATGGAACTTAGAGCCCACACCTCACTTTTCTGATTGCTCCTATTTTTATTTGTTTGTTTGTACTTTCATTTACAGTCTTCTGATCTCTTCAACTCATCCAAATAATAATGCAATTTACTTGCATACCTACAGTATATTGAAATAGATTGCTTGAAAGATAATATTTGTGGTCCAGCATACCTATTAGGCAACTATGGTATCTAGGCAATTGTGTGAACTGAAGAAATGGTACACATAGAGACTTCAGTGCAAAACAATGATCAAATATTAGTCTTTCATCTAACCACATTTACTAAGCAAGTGTTTTTTATTTTCTTTCCTCTCAGCTCTTGCAACTGCAATGGATTGGTAAATGCTTTATGAACTTTAATGGGTGGCCTAACTTTCCTAGAGTGGCCCTGCCATGTGAACACTATTAGTTCATTCTGCATTTCAGCACACAGTCCAGAAAAGAAGTCACCAACCTTAACAAGACAAGTATTGTGATTTACGGAAGAATGCCTGATCTACAGAAAGTTCTGGCATGAGGAATTGGGATTCTACATATGTGCAGTCAATATTTGGCTATCCATCCCAATGTGGAAGTCATTTATAATTTTGAATTGGGCGGACCCAAGCCATCATAGTACGAAAGGAAGAGGCCCTTAACTGAGATTCTCGATCCTTTACTTAACTCCGCCTGGTGCTGCTCAGATGTGTTAGGCTACATTAATTCTGGCCCAGCTGGATGAGAGTTTTAGCCCAACAGATCCTGAGGGTCAGGTTGGAAAAAGCTGTTAAGGAAACTGATCACCTTAGAACCGTGTTTTTCCTTATCCCTGGCTCTGCCTCTTGTTCATACTAACTATCCATATGAATTACACCTATGTGCAATTTCTTACTACGCTATTGCAAAAGTAGTTGTGTTTATATCCACCCTTAAACTCCTTTTTCCATTTTTGTCTGTGAAATATCACTCTGGCAACCTATGCTTAAATGAGGAAGCAGGGGGTAAAAGATGCCCTCCCCGGTGTGTCCTACTGTTCTGCTTCTAGATAAATGTTTGGTTCAGAAGTCCTGATGAAATTACCAATCAAGCTTTCCTCCGACATTCTGTCTGCCTTAATCAGGTGGCTGGGGGAGCAATTTTTCATTAGCAGCAGGTGGTTGTTTACACATTAGATAAACTCCCATCCTTGGCAATGCTTGGCAGGGGTGTCTGCATTTTGCTTCAACATCTGCTGCTCCTTCTCTCACTAGAATGCAGATCAAGGAACACCCTCCTTTCCCCTCAACAGAAACGAGTCCTAGTTTGGATGAGCTGAAACACAACTGTCATGCTTAACCGCAAACATTTGCATTAGAAGCTAGGAGATGGTGGTAAATAGTTTTATCCTGTTCTGCTGTCCTTTCCTCCTGTAGCCTACCTTCTTATTTCTAGAGGTTGCCATAGCAAATGAGAAATGCAAATAAGAAGTAATGCTGAATGTGGAACCCTCCACGTGCTCCTTCAATAATCCCTCCCCATGTATTTTCCCTTACCCAAAGCATTTGGGGATATTCTCCAACATTGTGATCCTCTTGTGGGCTTGCTCCTGCTGTTTGATTAAATAGGTGATCATGTTCTAATCAGAACGTTGTTCACATTTATTTATTATTTATTTACTTATTTTCTATCCCGCCTTTATTATTTTTATAAATAACTCAAGGCGGGGAACATACCTAATACTCCTTCCTCCTCCTATTTTCCCCACAACAGCAACCCTGTGAGGTGAGTTGGGCTGAGAGAGAGTGACTGGCCCAAGGTCACCCAGCTGGCTTTCATGCCTAAGGCGGGACTAGAACTCTCAGGCTCCTGGTTTCTAGCCCGTTGCCTTAACCACTAGACCAAACCATACACTAAAGCCCTTTAAAAAATAAGATAGCGAGGAGCTTGTACACCAAATGAAGGTTTTGCTCTTGTTTTAGATTTAATATTACTATGAAAAGTAAATGCAACTCTTTTCTGCTGTGACATATTTATATGTATTTTACATCCTGTGGCAGATATACCAGAATTCAACAGTGAGGCATTAAGTAATTAAAAAAAAATCAAATTAACTTCAGTTTTATCCATGATGAAGCCCTTACAGTAGTAGAGGAAAGATTTAATAAACATTTCTGCACTGAAACTTGCATCATCTTTTACTTTTATCTTTGGTTATTCTTCTTATCTACTACTTCTGTTTCCCAATACTATTGTCAGCTGTTGAATTTAATCTTTTACTGCTTCCTAAAATATTGCTAAAGGTGGCAAAGGACATACTGTAGGACCATGGCTATATAGTTACTTCTAAAAACAAAAGGGATTTGCAGTTACGTAACCCATTGGTATGGTAGAGGGTAAATTTTTATTTTATTTTATTTTATTTTATTTTATTTTATTTTATTTTATTTTATTATTTAAAAAGAACTTTATTAATTTTCAGAGTATAGTTAAAATACAAAATGTAGAATATAGAAAAGATAGAATACAGAACTAAAGAAAAAAGAAAAACGATAAAAGTGCAGAAATAGGGATTTCGGTATGGTAGAGCAGGGTTCCTCAACCTCAGCCATTTTAAGATGTGTGGACTTCAACTCCCAGAATACTCCAGACAGCAATACTGGCTGGAGTATTCTGGGAGTTGAAGTCCACACATCTTAAAATGGCTGAGGTTGAGGAACCCTGTGGTAGAGGGTAGGTTGACTCACTCTGGAATCGTATGAATTCCAGCAATCAACAGAAAATTGACTTTAATGATTGATGGTGGCCATGTTAATCTGGAGAATGACACACCAACCTAGATTATAGAAACGGTACAAATAAATTAATCTCACAAACTCAATTTCAATTTGCTTCTAAGTCTTCTACCTTAAAATTTATTTCATCCTATTTCTGTAGCTGTTTGCTAAATTAGCATGCATTTTAATTAGGTGATATGGTGCTTGACAGGAACACTTCACTTCAAAGTGAAGTGGCACCCTGATTCTATATAGAATGGGGAGCCCCCCCCCGCTTCCTCCAATCCACACAATAATTGGGGCTTCTGGGCATCCACAGCACACATACAAAAGCCCCTATTACTGAGGCAGAATAGGCAATTAAGTCAAAGTGTGTTGAGGAGGAGCAATTTGTCTCTGTGAAGTGATGTGTCTCGTTGAGATAGATGGTAGCCAATCCTCATAGGCCTAATTCTGTATGCATTTCCCTCAACACATGCATTTTTGTATGCGTTCAAGCAGGGGAATGTGTTTTTGTAGGCCACGTGTTTTACTACCACAGATTAAATTCTGCTTCTAAATTTAATTCCTGTCCAACAACACTTGTTTCTCTTGTCTTTTTATCTCCTACTCATTGCAGTCCTCCTTCTCTTGCCCTATTAACTCTCCTTTCACTTAAGCTCACATCATGGGTGTGAATATATTCCTTAACCTCAACCTTTACCCTTTCATATATTGACTTCCTCTCACTCATAATTTTCAGTTTAACTTTTCCTTTGGGATTTTTCCCCCCAAGCTTGCTTCTTCTAAAGTCACACATATTTCTTGGTTCTCTTGCATCACTGACCTTTGGTGAGTTAGTTTTTACTTATGAGGAGGAGTCACACGGGGTCAGTTTAGAACTTTGAAATCATGGC
Organism: Charina bottae; assembly: GCA_023362775.1. Lineage (NCBI taxonomy): Eukaryota > Metazoa > Chordata > Lepidosauria > Squamata > Charinaidae > Charina > Charina bottae. Next base: position 53,788,304 of record JALMGJ010000002.1, on the reverse strand, counting down.
AAAACATGTAACACTTTTCAGACTTTTTTTTTAATGGATGCTTTTAGGGCGGAAAAAAGAAAGATATGCAAGACATAACCATCAAGTCTAAATGTCAATATTTTAAGAATTTAAAATAAATTATCTACAATGTAGTAAATAACATTTGAGGGTTTTATTTTATGGAAACAAGATTTCAAACATACCAGTATTAGAGATGAAATTATACATTTATTGGCAAGCATCAATTAGTCTTAGTTTTGCTAGCTAGCACATGGAAGGGGTGATGGTTTGAAAATAGAAGCTATCAAATTATAGACTCTCCACTGCTTTCCAAATGACCAACCACTGTAATTTTCTGGGCCTCCTGGCCAAAATTGGACAAGAATGCTCTATTTTGAGCTTGATTGCTGAACAGTAGGCCCCAGGAGGCAACATTATGAGACTGATGATTGACTCAATGGACTTAGTAGTTTATTTCATTCCCCATCCATGCTATTCACTGGAAACTGGTAGGAAAAGGTACTCAAATATGCAATGAGGAAGTTTCCAGTCAAGGTAGACTTCTGCTGACATGGAAGATGGGGAACAAGATAAAGACTGGAAATTTCACCCCTAATGACTCTCCATAGTTTAGAAAATAATTTTAAAACCTCAAGCAGGAACATAAGAAATGAAGTCAGTCTGGATGATGCTGTTAATATCAAGGCAAACTAGCTACCTCCGGGATTTTTTTTAAAACAACTCTGTCGGGGAACACAGCTTTCAACCTATTCTAGGTGGGCTGCTGCTTCTTGGTATTAGAGATTTTGGAGGAAATCCAAGTAGTCTTGCTATCATAATAATCTTCCATTAACTGAGGGGGGTGTAGCAGTTTTAACACTTTCTGGGCAAAGGTAGCCCAGGCAAAGTTATTCATGTCCTGGTTATTCAACCTTGTAATCTTTGTAAACTCTAGATTGCATTTTTACAGTACACTGTATGTGAGGCTACTTTTGAAGACTGCTTGGACATTTCTGCTAGCTTAATATTGTGACTGTCTGCCACAGAGTACTACAGGAATGCAAGTACTACAGGACGAAGAGGTAAAGCAACTTGCCAATTTTAACAAGTTGCATTAAATAAGTATTTAATAAAATGCCAAATTGGCTCTAACCAAAACAGAACAATAAGCAAACCTTTGAGCATCCCCAGTAAAATAAATCTCTGCTCTTTAGAACATCAGGACCATACTTCTATGGCAAAGGCATGGGACTGATACCATTATTAGAAACTAACTTACCAATCACAGGCTTAATATATTTATTAAAAATATTTTTAAAGGGAAATAGGATCACTCTTTATATGATAAGTTAAAACAGTTAATTATACATAGATTTAATATTAGTTACTCTCCCTGTTACTTAAGAGGGTAATTTCCTGGGGTGGGGTGGGGTGGGGCGGTTCAAATACATCAAGATGGTGGTTGCAATTGAAGCCTTGTGTGTGATATTGACTCATGTGCAAAGGAAGCGGGTGCTTCAATGATATGATCACAGTTGCCATCTTCACGCTTATGACCCCTCCCTTGCAGGTACTCCTGGTCCAATCCTCTGACCCTAAGGCTTTGTTGTTTACTTAGGCATCACCATGTGGTGGATTCCAGCTCTGCCGCTGGTTCCCAGGGAGGGAACGCATTCCATGCAGATAAGCGCCTTCGCAGCCCGGACTCTGTTGCTGGGAAAGTTAAGAGGTTCAAAGTAGCTCCGCCCTAAAGCCCTTCTGGGTTATTTTCCTTAGGTCAGTTGAGTAGCCTTTAGTCTGGCAAGATTCTGTCTATATGGTGAGAACAATGAAGAACTAGAGTTGGAAACATCGACTCAACGTGGTTCTTGGCCTAAACCTGACTCACCATCACCTCTGAGCATAGCTTCCTTCCTTCTTTCAGCTAGCAATTTTGCCTTTGGCCTTTTTCCTTTGTGATTCCTTAAAATTACAAGATTTGCTCTATTCCCAACTCTGAATTCGGCCCCCTTTAGCTACAAGCTAGCTATGTAGCTGCCACTTATCAACCAATGCTCTGCAACTGATATTTCCACACTTTACATCGTGACCAAAACCTTGTTTCTTATAGGCCTTCAAACCACCAATCCAAATCTGATGATCCCTTGAGCAATTCACACTGTATTCAAATCTTTTTTTTTTTAATGGCAGTGTATAATTCTATAAAAAAAGAAACTAGAATAAATAAGTACATTCTAATCAGCTAGAAGCATTCATTTTATAACAGCTGTAATCAAAGAAGCCACACGGAGGTCTTTCATGTGATTTCTTTACCATGCTGACAAAATACTCATTTACACAGAATTTACTGATTGACCAAATGAAATCGACATTGTCCAACACACAGCCCAGTAATTGTGTGTGCTTTCCCCTAAACCTTTACCTGCTGCAGGAATTCCACTTCTCCATCAGAATTCCACCTTATTCTTGTCATTGTTCAGATTTCTCAATGCTTCTGATGTCAGGGCTGCGGGTGGGGAGAGGGAGAGACCAGATTCCCTGTGATTGCTTCAATGGAAAAGAACCTTACCTGTCTGTCCAGGTTTCCCCAGACTTCATATGGTCAGGTGCTCATTCAATTATACTTTCTTTCCTCTCCATCTGGCTGAGTTTCAAAATATTTCTGCTTACAATGTATGCGCTCAGACACTCACCTGGCTAGCCTCCAAATGGCTTTTGTTGTGTTCTCAGTAGACAAAAATATGAATTGGAAAAGGAAGTGAGGAGGCAAAAGAAAGTGGGGAGCATGTTCTTTTGTTGTCCTTCTGGGAAGGTCTTTTTCATCAGTGGCAGGATCTACCCATGCTCCAATGCAAGGAGGCTCTGGAAAGGCTCAGAACAGAACAGTAAAAGCAGGCCTCCTTCAGAACACAAACCTTACAACACACAAGTAAAAGGAACATGTTTCTCCACAGACAGTTAATACTATTCCTTAAACAATCTGGCAGAGTGGACTATAAGGACAAATCAGCCAAGATTAAGAGCTTCCTATTAAAGTAACGGATAAATCATCAACTTGTGGAGCTTTTACAAAGTGAGATCAGAAGTGAAGAATCCTGAATGGACATTCTAAAGTTTGAAGTCAAGTCCCAGGTGGAATTACATTCCTAGTTTGCTATGAAACTGGATGGAAGCGTTTCTTTATTTTATTTCTCTGCCTCCTTTAGCCAAGCTTTATGTAACAAGACCGTCCTCTGATACAGTATGTGTGCTAAATTCTGCATGGGCTTGGGCATTTCCACACCAGGAAACCTTTCTATGCATCAAGTTTATTAGAAGACAGCTTGTCGCACAGGAATGTTGAAAAGTCTCCTCTGCACATAGTCATCACAAAAAATGCGATCAGCATCAAGTGGCATGCTCCTCTTCCTCCACCACGTCTTCTTGAGTATATATGGCACTTTGAATTATATACAGTCTCATTTCAAAAACAAAATAATGTCCTATATTTTCTTATGGAATTTGGCAGTCCAACTTAAGGATGGAATCAATGTACATGGACTCCTCCCCCATGTTCAGTTCTCCTTCTTCCTTGTATCAAAGTGTGGAATGACTAATATGTTGAACAAGGCCATTGGGTGTGTCCATATTCCTGTAGCTCACATTTTGAATCCCTACTCAGCTTGTGACAGCTTTTAATGTGTGGCTTCTTCAAATTAAAAGCAAGAAGGAAACTATAACCATTGGAGGCTACCTTTGCTAGCACATGATGATGTTAAATAGAGCCACCTCATATTTATATAACTATTTCATAGCGTTGCAACAAGGATAGCCATTTTTAATGTTTTAAATATTTTTTTCCTGCTGGGCTTTACTTATAAGTTTTGATCAAAAGTTCTCCCAAACTTAGCCATGCCTGAACATCACCTTTACAACTTACCCAGCAAAGCCTATCTTCTCTGTTGCAGTCATGAGACTGTTCAAGTCTTACAATAATTATAAAACAGCTTCCTCAATACTGCTGTAGTGTTAGGAGAAAGACTGTATTGATATTCCCCAATGAGCATAAATCTTGTTATAAATTGTTTCATTCCTATTGACCATAAAGCAAATGTAACCATGACTGCTATAAATGTTTATACCTGCTAATGGTTTGATGGACTCATATATCCAGCATTGGCAAGGATGATCATTAGACTGAAGAGGGTCAAAAAAGTGTTTTATCACTTGAAAATGGAATCCTTTCTTAGAAAATAAAACTACAGGTTTATCACTGATTTTAAAAGGTCAGGGTTAAAAAGCTTATTAGAGTTTTTTTTACTTACAGTAGCTGTTCAGAGTACTTAGCTAACTCAGCAGCATACCATTGTTACTAGCTGTATCAGGGGCAGCTGAATCTGTGAGTCCTAACTGATGCTTTGGAAATCTTTTAAAATAAAATACATATAAGCAAATGTCTTTGTTCACTTATGCTTTTTTTTCATAATGGCATTGCTCAAAGGATCTAATACAAGAATTCTAGTGCTGATGAAAAGGGCCATAGACAGCACAAATGCAAAATCCCAGCTGGACTGGAATTAGATTGATCATTGGAAGAGATCCAAAGGCTGGTAACAATGAAGGTAGAGTCAGTTATGCACTAACATCTGTTCTGGGGAAATCCAGGGAGATAAAATCCATGGAGAACAAGTAATTCAGTAGAAAAGATATTGACATACTGGGAGTGAAATAGGTAGGTATTAATACAGTTGTTAATATGAACTATATGTGAAACACAGTTTGGGAGTTATATAAGCAAAGTCATCATGCTTAAGCCAAAACACAAAAAAGAAAAAAGAAAAAAAGAGAGAGAGATTGATGCAAGGTATACAGAGATTAAAGGTTGTTCTCAAATGAACATCCAAGCTCCAGGGATACACATAAAAGACCTAGGTTCCCTTGTGAGTTCTTCTTGTACCAGATGTTCTGTAGTAGTGTCCTAAAAAAATCCCTCTGCACAATAGATATTCTATGGCAGGAGTAGGGATACCTACAATGGTCTTACGTTCGTAACATCAGCAGAACGTTACACCTGTGAAACAACATAGACTCAAGTAGTGGGATGATTTTGAACTGATTAAGCTTTAGTCATTGATTTGTCTAAACATCTTAAAACTACTTCAGACTCAAGATGTTAAGCTACCTAATAGGCAACATTTCTTGTTCAGACAGAAATACTCAATATAACTTAATTTTCAGAGTGTACACATACATTTGTTGGCTGTGCATATATAAATTGAGCAAATATAAAATGGTTGAGGAAAGAAAAGCATTATGAACAGCCCTTGGATATGGATTTAGACTATGTGCGTTTCAATTAGAGGAAGGAAAGGGATAAAGCCAGCTGGGCTTGTGCTACCAAAAATCCAGATAGTCTAAAGGAGATCATATAACACATATTGTTTTATAGGTATGGCTAAGTCTTTCTTGTTTCCATACTGAAAGACAGTACCTTGTCCTAAGAAAAGTCCATAATCAGATTCTTAAACCAGGTGATAACATAGATATGCCTATGTTCAGGCCTTACGCTTCTAGAAATATATAAATGCCTCTAAATAGCCCTGCCCCCAATATTCCTGTGTACATTACCTTGCATCTTCTATCCCCAGCCTTCTCTCATTCAACAGGAAGAGCTTTGGGTTGTGCGCCAGTTGTGCCCATTCCTGGACTGGGAGGCTCTACTCACTGTCACTCATGCCCTTGTGAACTCCCATCTGGATTATTGCAATGTGCTCTACATGGGGCTGCCCTTGAAGAACATTCAGAAGCTTCAACTGAGGCAGAATGCATCTGCATGGGTAGTAAATGGTGTTGGTTGCTTGGCACATGTAATACCACTGCTCCATGAGCTGCACTGGTTGCCAGTGTGCTTCTGGGTTCAATTCAAGGTGCTGGTTATCACCTTTAAAGCCCTTCTTGGCTTGGGACCGGTTTACCTGAGGGACCGTCTTTTCCCAGTTGTTTCTAACCATCTAATCTGGTCTGGCAGGATGGGCATGCTCTGGGTCCCTTCAGCCAGGGAATGCAAGTTGGCGGGGCCCAGGAGGTGTGCCTTTTCAGCCGTAGCACTTGCCCTCTGGAACATTCTCCCTCCAGAGATTAAGATTAAGCCCCTGCTGGCTTTTCATAAGGCCGTAAAGACCTGGTTCTGGGCCCAGGGCCCCGATTTTGTGAACGATCCCATCTCCTGGTTGTGTTAACAACCACGGATTGTAATATTCTGCTCGGCTGCTGTGTGCATTTTTGTATTATGATGGAAATTTGTTTTTAATTTATTTTATGATTGTTCACCACCCAGTGTCACATGTTGATATGGGCAGCCAAACAAATCAAACAAACAAATAAACAAACAAACAAACAAATAAATAAAATAAGTGGACTTCTATTAAGATTCACTTAGAGAGAGAGAGAGAGAGGGAGGGAGGGAGGGAGGGAGGGGGAGGAGACCTACTGGTAAAGCCTACTCACATTCAAGTGAACATGAGTAAACCCTCCCTCCTTCAGACAAAAGAAGCAAAGTTGGAAAGAAAAAGGGCAGGATTATTGGGGGCAGTGTAGTCTTTGTTTTTATACCCTGCTTGGATTAAATGCCTGGAGCGACTGGAATGTCCACTGCTGGATGCAATTCATCATTCTTTCATGCTTTTTCCTCTTCTCTTTTACTGATGATTCTGTTGTTAACCTAATGATTCCTTCTTTCCCATACGTGCATATACGAGAAGTTAATCTTGGACAGGATGACACACATCAGTGTTTCTCTGTTTTGTGTGAATTTATGCCAGGGTCTCAGCCACAAAGCATTTACAATTAGGAATATTTTTATAATGCATACAGGGCATAACTTTGTTTAATATAATGTATAGTGATGCCAAACTCTAGATGATCTCTTTCTAACAAGGGAGCTTACTTAAGCAGCAAGAACTAAATGTGAACACTTTTTCATTCTACCCGCTTCCTCTCTCCCGCTGCTCTACTTTCCAAAGCAAACACTTCCATAAAAAGTGAATATCAATCATTTATGTTAGAGGTAAAAGTTTAGAAGTTTAAATAAAAGATTAACAACAACAACAACAAAATGTTTCGGAACACAAAGACCCTTGGCAGAATGCTGATTTTGTTTAGAGAAGTTTCCATGAGCAAAGGGAACTTTTTTGTCCAGATTTTAAAGTGTTTTACTCTGTGTGGCTTTAATGTGTTTTTGGTTATGTTTGTTGAGTGCTGTTGCCGTTACTCTGCTGGCTCAAATCACAAGAAAAGCACCTGGACAAAAAATAGTACAAGCATGATAAGCTCATTTCACATTTCAGGCAGTGAGTTTCCTCACTTTGATAGAAAAGTCTATGAAGGTTCTCAGTCATCCCGGTGGAATTGTCTGTAGCTTGAATCATGTCAACTGGATTTCTATTTTCTTAATGGAAACGTTTCGCTCCTTATCCAAGGGGCTTCTTCAGTCTGAGCAAAGTTGGTAAGGGAATCCTAAATATGTTCCTAGGTAGCTGTGTGACCTTACACCTGGGGCTAGGTCATGGTTATATTGAGATGTAATTTTTAAGTCCTTTTATCATCTAATGGAGGGTCGTTAAAAACACCATGCTGCTGTTGAGCTTCTGAAATGGTCTTAATCTTCCTAGGCACAGAAGACAACACGGGGAGGAAGATGGGGGAGAGTTTGTGCCTGAGGCCCCCACCTCTATTCAAGGAAGGATTTTCCAAGTTGGCATAAATGGATTCCTTGACCCCTCTCTCAAACCACCTATCTTCTCTGTCTAAAATGTGAACATTAATGTCCTCAAATGAGTGTCCTTTTTCTTTTAGATGAAGATAAACTGCTGACTCTGGTCCTGTGGTGTTATTTCTCCTGTGTTGTGCCATCCTCCTGTACATAGGTTGTTTGGTTTCTCCAATGTAGAGTTCAGAGCACTCCTCACTGCACTGGATTGCATAAACTACATTGCTTTTCTTATGTTTTGGAGTTGATAGAAAAGGGTTATCAAAACCATTTGGAAATGTATTATTCCACCAAAAGTTCAGGAGATACCTGCTCAGTTTGAATTCATGAGAGTTGTGTTCAGTACCTAACATTTCCAGGTTTGTTTTGTGCTTGTTCTGTGCCATCAAGTCAGTGGTGACCACATAAGGTTTTCTCCAGAATGGTCTGCTCCCAACCTGATCCCTCAGGCCTTTCAATGTTGCACCTGTTGCCGCTGTAACTGAGTCCATCCACCGTGCTGCTGGTCGTCCTCTTCTGCTTCCTTCCACCTTTGCCAGCATTATAGACTTCTCCAGAAAGCTAAATCTTCACATAATGTGTTTGAAGTATGACTATTTGAGCCCGGTCATTTGTGTTTTGAGTAAGAACTCTGGATTGATTTGTCCTATGATCCATTTCTTTGTTTTCTTGGGGCAATCCATGGTATTCCTAGGAGTCTTCTCCAACAGCAAACTTCAAAAGTCTTTCTATCTGCTTCAACATCCACCTTTGGTTGTCATAGAGTGTTACAGGGAGAACCATTGCCTGCACAATTCTGATCTTTGTAGGTATAGACACATCCTGGCATCTGAATATCTTTTTCGAAGCTTTCAGTGCTACTCTACCAAGGGCTAGGCTATGGGGTATATTGGGCACTATAGTACCTGCTATATTTTATTTTTATTTATTTATTTATTCACATTTATATGGCTGCCCATCTCACACAAGGCAACTCTGGGCAGCGTATGAGATAAAAACAATGAATAAATAAAACAATCATTATAAAAATTAAAATGATTTATTTATTTATTTATTTATTTATTTATTTATTTATTTATTTATTTATTTATTTATTTGACTTTTTTACCGCCCAACTCCCTCAAGGGAGTCTGGGCGGCTTACAATTTGATAAAACATTTGACATTAAAATAGGAAAATTTAAATATTAAATATTAAAAATATTATCACCAAATTATAAAATCACTATAAAAATATACCAGCCCCGTGGAGAGAGCAAGAATGTTAATCACAGTGGAGCCATCTAAGAATGTCTCCCATTCCCAAAGACCCCATCTTGAGGGACTTCCTAACTGTTAGCAGGGAAGGAGCAAACCTAATTTCAGGGGGGAGAAGGTTCCACATGGAGGGAGCCACAGCAGAGAAGGCCCATCTCCTGGGACCCACTAAATGCAAGTCCCTGGCGGATGGAACCCGTAACATGCCTCACCTGCTTGATCTAGTGGGATGGGCTGATGTAATCGGGGAGAGGCAGTCCCTCAGATATCCCCGCCCCATGCCATGGAGGGCTTTAAAGGTCAAAAACAGCAGCTTGAATTGGACCTGGAAGCAAACTGGCAGCCAATGCAGCTCGTGAAGCAGAGACGTAATATGTGCTCTTCTAGGGTGACACGTAACTGCCCGCGCCGCTGCATTCTGTACCAGTTGAAGCTTCTGGATACTCAATATTGCCTTCTAGTCTGTACATTTAGGAAGTCTTTAATTCCCCCCCCCCATAACTATGGGAATCTGAATAGGCTTTACTGACTGTCTGTTAGTGATTAATTGTACCAAAAGATATTTAAACCTGTTTGAGGCAAGTTTTCTTTAGCAAAAGGAAAATCTTCCTGTGGGGTTCTCAGAGACTTCTGATCTGCAAAGCTTCCTGAATTTCAGGTTGGAAAACCTGACCTTACATTATATTTTTACCTCAGTTACAGAACCAGATTTCCATTCATCCAGTATTTAATCTCCTGAGTGTATTGGCTGGCAATAAAAGACTGATTTATATGAAAGTAGGGACTAAATTGAGGAGACAAGGCAGACCTGCTGTCTGAACCCCTGCTTGGAGTATGTGATCTACAAATGTGACAAATAAATCAATAAACAAATAAGTTGAGACCAGAACTGTAGATCGATGATTTAAATTCTGTTATCTTGGAAAGCTGCTGACAATTAAAGAGGACAGTACTGGCCGAAGCTGACTCATGTCTTAAATTCATTATTAAGCTTTTTTTTCTTAATTATAACTCCCACTACATTTCACCTAATTTGAATTCTGAGGACTTTCTACAGAGGAAACATCTGTAGAATTTTGAGGGAAAATGCAAATGTTCTGATCTTTCTCTGTTTATACGTGTGCAATATTCTTTAGTTATCCCCAAGCTAATTACCAATTGACACCTCTCTATCACAATTCATAACTACTTGAATGAATTAACTGCCACAAAAGGTTGCAATGATTGCTGTACATGCAGACAGTTATAAAAATGATTAGATAGATTAATGGAGGATAATTTTTTCAGCATCTGTAAGGAATGCTAGCTCAGTGAAAGCACTATGCTTAAAGGAAGTTAGTTAATGGTGGGACAGTGGTTTGCCAGTCCATGTCAGTATCACACTGCTAACTGAAAGTTTCACCTCAGAGGATAATCTATGCTACATTTGCATCCAAGAGCTTTCTTGTTACCCATACATAATTTGCCTTGTCAGTCTACATCAGCATTTCTCAGCCTCAGCAACTTGAAGATGTATGGACTTCAACTCCCAGAATTCACTCTGCAAATCAAATCTCTGGTTACTGAGAAAAAACATCCCTACAATATCTAACACCTTTGTTTAGGGAGAAATTAGAAGCAATTATTTATCTGTAAAGAACTAATATTTAGGAAATGGGAGGAAAAAACTCATTTTATGTTCATATTAATTGCTGCCAAGTATGGCAGTTTATATCATAGCATTCACCTATGTAAATTGTGATGGATTTCAACAAGACAACTGATGGCACTTAGCCTTGACAGCTATGTGCAAGCCATAGCAGACCACACTGAGTGTCATTAAATGTACAATTGTTTTCTCCCTTTGCTCTCAGGTGACTCTCCCCTGCTATGAGATGAACTCTCAGGTCTCTGACCAAGATCCAATCTTTTTCCTCTTATCAAATTTAATAGAAAATGCTGTAGTCACAAAATTACAAGTATTCCTCCTGGATAAATATCAATCTACTTTTAAATGCAAGATCAGCACTGACACTTCTGCAACAGGGATGCATCGTTTCAAGCCTACACGGTGCCTCTTCATTGCTTATTGCTCTTGAATCTAACAGCCTTAATTTTGACCCTGCTGTGGAATGCTTAGATCAGAGCTTTCCAAACTTTTCATGTTGGTGACACACTTTTTAGACATGCATCATTTCACGACACACTCTTACAGCAGGGCATCATTTCGCGACACACTCTTACAGTAGGGCACAAGGCAGGCACTAGGACCTGTGTGGAATCCTGGCAGGTTTGGAGGCAGCAAGGCACAAGGCAGGCACTAGGACCTGCGTGGAATCCTGGCAGGGCAGGTTTGGAGGCAGCAGCAGCCGCAACACACCCAGACACTGCAGCCGACACACTAATGTGTCCCGACACACAGTTTGGAAAGCTCTGGCTTAGATATTGCCATGAAGATTTTAGTCCACTTTCTGAAATCATGACACTTGGCACAGAGTACCTTGGGGTAAAAATATGGAGCTATCCAATCTCTTACAGTGTCTTATCTTCTTGCTTTGATCTGGAAGTGAAAAAGTTACAAGTAACTTGAGGATTTGAGAAACAAGGGCCAATTCGGAATACAACACAACTCAGTGTTGATCCTCTCTCTATATATTATAGGATAAATATTAGAACAGCATGACTGTATTACTATATTACTAAATTTCTCTGCAATAGCAAAGTTACAGTTAGGAGATTGATGCTGAATTCAGGCAAGTGAGAGTAACCACCCCTGAGATTGTCAAAGAGATAGATTTTCTCGTGATTAGTCAAGATTGCCAAGCTTGTCCATGCTGATTGTGAAAGATTTAGAAATGAACTAAAACAAAATACTCCACAAAAAAGTACTCATTTTTATGGAAAGCAATGAAAAGCTCTAAAAACAGCCCTCTGCACTTCTTTCCTGGGAGACTGCTATTTAGAGATTAAAATCCCACCTCTACAGAGAAATCTCTTATGCCAGATCCCCACTTCCCACCCCAATAGTAGACTGTGGGTTCTACTATTCTTTTTGTATATGTGGTCCCCCCCCCCACCCCCAAAGACAGCAATTCAGGGTTTCATAGCATAGAAATTGAAACTTCTTGGTAATGGCATAATACTGTTTACAAGAATGAGCAAGATAGCATGTGGTGCTGATAGGAACTGAAAACTCCAGACTGAGGATAGGTACAAAGCTGCTACAATTTATACGATGGTTGCTTTGGAAAAAGGACTGCCATAGTTGATTTTCCCCCCAAACAATTAGGATTGCCTCAATTGCAGTACCTTTCCACTACCGTGAGAAGACATCTTTTCAAATTAACATGACTTGTCCATAGATCCTGCTGGGACATAAGCTCAAAAATAGTTCCATCGGCTCTTGTAGGATGCCAGTGACCACGAAAACTGGTCCAACGTGAATAATATGGTATTTACTATGTGCTGAACTGTGTCAATGTACCTAACTCATCTCTATAATGTTCTCACTGATTTTGTCTACTGACTAAAGTGTGAGTAAAATAAAAAGGAATGGTTAGGTTTATCTAACATAAATCCATCTTTAATTTTAGGGGAAAATGTACAAATTAGATAGGATCATGCAAGAGTGAAATAAAATTGTTCAGGCAAAGAATTGTCTGCCTATTCCTTCATGGTATTACATACACATATCATTCATATCATTCTCTTACTCCCCCCATCCCCCAATGTATTTGGATCAAATTGCTTAAGACAGCAATATCCTTACCTTTTTCTAGCATCTTAAATTCAGTACTCTAACTATAATATTATTTGCTTACTGAGGACATTGGGATAATGCAAAAGCATGGGAAAAGCAGACCCATTTAAAACTTCAGTTTAATCTTCAAAAAAACCTGTTGAAGATTGTTATAAATATATAAGCATATATTCACAAACAAATGAATATGGACACTTGTGGTCATACAAGCAATTTGATTGAATGCATCAACAATAGCATATTTTTTTTCAAAGTACCCAGATATTATGAGAATGGAAAGGCCATATAACGTATGTACCCTAGAGAGGAAGAAGAAAATGTCATTGACAATTGAGTTTTTATGCTCTGTATCAATTAAACATCTATAAATGTGCCCATCGTTGTAATATCGTCTGCAAGGGATGGATATGCTAAGAGCATCCAAGTCACAACTTGATTGATTTGTGACTAATGATTGTTGTTGTCATAATGCAACCATAGGGAATTCAGAGCTGAGCTTACTTGAAAGGTCTCAAACTAAAAACATAATCAAAGATCTTCTTTAAACATTTAGAGCTGTTCATCTGCATACTCTTCAAGCAGAGTCTGCTAAAGACTACCAAGGTCACATACGCTCATTGGGAGTTAAGACTTGCCATCCTTCTGTGAGCTAATGTGGCTATACGATGATAGTTTGGACATATTTGGGGAAAAAAACCCTAGAAATACTTGATCAATGACCACAATTGGAACTGGAATCTTGGTCGTTGAACAAATACATAAATTTGTTTAATAAATAAATAAATAAATTTGGTTGTTAAGTGAGATGCCCATGTGACTACTTCGCTCAACAACCGCAATCCCGGCACTCCCACTTGCGGTCGTTAAGCGATCTCCCGGATCGTTAAGCAGGCAGAGTGAAAGAGCTGCCTGCCAAAGGGTTCCCCCCTCCCCTCCATGCATGGAGGAGAAATCCTTGGTGGGTCTGGAGAAATGAAGCAGAAATCTTCAAGATTTGAGCTTCTTTCCTGCGGCTCCATGAAGGGTTTCCCCTCCACATGCAACCTTCCCTGCTGGCTTCCCTATTGACTTTCTGGGGAAGCCGGCAGAGAAGTTTGCAAATGGCAATCACATGATCGCAGGGTGCTTGGCAAATGTTAGCTGGTTGCCGAGCAGCCAAAATGCGGTCATGTGATTGTGGGGGGGGGTGGCAGCAAAACATTTCACGGTGGCTGGAAGTGCTTTATGGGCCATAAAGCACCCTTTCCAAGGCTGTCATAACTTTGAACGGTCATTAAGAGATCGGTCATTAAGCGAGGACTACCTGTATGCAGGAGTTGAAATGAAAGACTAGACATCTGACTTAAAGTACTCTTAATCAACTTGTTCAAAACAGTGGGCTGAGCAGATGGGACTGCTGTGTACACGAAGAATGGGTTATTGGTATGTCCAAAGAAAGAGAAAGAAGAAGAATGGAAAGTGACTTGCTTCTCAGTAGGTATAATGATAGACAGTTGACATGCTGGCTGGGAATTCTGGGAGTTGAAGTCCACACATCTTCAAGTTGCCAAGGTTGAGAAACACTGCTACAGTTTGGTTTCTAGATGCCTCATCCTCTTGGTAGCCCTTCTCTGAAATGTGTATTTGTCCTTTTTAGACTTGGACTGGAAATAGTATTCCAAGGGGAGCCTGGGAAGATAAAGACCAGTGAGACAATTACTTCTTGTGATCAGGATTCTGTGCTCCTATCCTTACATCCAAAAGTAGCATTTGCTATTTCCACATCCCTAATTCCACATGCTATATCCCTAAAGCAGGGATAGGAACCTGTAGTTTTGCAGATTTTGCTGAACAGCAGCTCCACCCATTGCTGAAATGGTGGAAGTTGTAGCCACACGTTCCCTAAAAAAGGTAAAGGTAAAGGTTTTCCCCTGCACAGTTGTGTCCAACTCTAGGGGCTGGTGCTCATCTCCGTTTCTTAGCCAAAGAGCCAGCACTGTCCGAAGACGCTTCCGCGGTCATGTGGCCGGCATGACGCGCGTGGGACGCTGTTACCTACCCACCAAAGTGGTACCTATTAATCTACTTGCATTTGCATGCTTTCAAATTGCTAGGTTGGCAAGAGCTGGGGCAAATGCGGGAGCTCACTCCGTCACGCAGCGCTCGGGTCTCGAACCGCTGATCTTCTGATCGACAAGCCTGGTGTCTTAACCACTGAGCCATCGCGCCCCTCTTTTCCTACCTTTACATTCCCTACCTTTAACAAATCTCAGATTACAAGCCTTTGCCTATATCTGTGTTTTTGTGTAGCTTTCCTCTGCAGTGGTCCGTTTCAGTAACTAACTAGGCAATTTAGCTTCTCCAAGTCTCTGACTTACTCTTTTTCCTGGGCAGGAAAATCTTTTTGTTAAGGTTTGCTTGAACAACAAGACTTTCCTAAGCAATCACAATGTTTCTTTGGTTGTTCTTCAGGCCTGTCTGCCTTCTGACGTGTTTCAGACTCTTCTTGGATCGCTGTCGTCAGTCCACCCTCACTCCACCCAACCCAGCCCTTAGAGCTTCCCAAACCTTTTCCTTCATTACCCAAAACTGCTTATCAGAAAGTCCTTTTTATGCAGTGTAGGGGGAAAAACCACTTTAAGTCAATTTAAATGTCCCTGTTGTGATTGGGTAATGGGTTTGTGTGTCATTACCCAAAGAAAAACCACTTTTACCCAATTTTGGGTAATTTACCCAGGTTTGGGAAGCACTGCCTTAGAGTGGGTTCTGATGGAACTGTTGCTGTCAGGAGAGAAAACACCAGGCCAGTAAGACTACACATGTGAAACAAATAAAAAAAAATCAGTACTGTTTTTTGCAAAGAGAGAGGAAAGAGAAAATGACATTTTCTCGAACTGATATAAAGTCAATGTAATCTTTTGAGCTTTTGCCACTTATATCAATGGGACTCTTTAGAGATACGCTAACAACCTCTTCTTTCAAGAGAATATGGGAAAATACATTTTAAAAATCTTGTTATTCTGCAGTTTGTTGAATCTTCTCTGCTTTTAAATTCTCATTGCCTCAGGCAGTTAGATCAATCAATTTTTTCCTCTCTGACTACTTTGCATCCTTGATATAGAGAACAAAGAAACAATTGGTGTGATCTGAGTTTAAAAGATTAAATGAGACATGTCATATTTGTAACTGTACCATAGTTAACATGCAACTGTTTTAAGAAAACAAACAAACAAATAAATAAATAAACAAATAAAAAATATAAAAGACATCATAGGGCTTTCCATTATTATCCTGACTTTTCAGAAAAAGACACAACCAAAACATGCAACTATTTTTAGAGATGTGTGCATATGCATTCATAATCACCACTTTTGCTTCAGGGACATCTACTCCATTTTTAAACAAAAACTTAACATTGATCATACCTCCAATTCAAAGCATTCCTGTGGTTTTCTGGTTCTGACAGTTCGCTGTGACTCCCAATGAATTTTATTAATGAACATCCAATTAGAACAACTCCTCCTAGTAATTACTTTTTTTTATTAAGAACACATTGTTTTCCTATGGATGATGTATCTCTTTGTAATATAACCTGAGCAGATTATTCGATTATTCTAGAATCTGAACAATTTTCCTGATTCACAGAAAGTAAATATAGAAAAGGGTAGATTTTATCAAAAAATGATCTGAGATTAGCAGATAAGAAAATTTCTTGGATTGATTTGTCAATCCCAAGTAAATTAGTATATTAGCCTTAATGACTACATTTTGTATGTGCTTCTGGATAAAATTACCTATTGTGGAATGGAATCTAACTGGGCAAATAATGTATTTTTGGGGGGAGAGGGACAGAAATAAAACAGGCTATTGCCTTCATGTTGTATGTGGGCTTCCTGGAAGCATCTGCCTGATATTTGGAAACAATTTGACAAGATTTGGGCCACCCCAATTTAACTTGGTCTTTTTTCTGAGCAAGCATTCATTTTCCAAATAAAGCCGTGGCCTGTAGCTTCCCATCGTTTTATTTTCTGTGAATGCTGATGGAGGTTCTGTGGAGCCCAAAGGGATTTTTGTAAATATGGATCATGCTACAGCAGAGCTCTCCAAACTTTTCATGTTGGTGACACACCTTTTAGACATGCATCATTTTGTGACACAGTAATAACAGGGGTCCCCCCCCCCCGGCCCATGCGATTGGCTCCTGCCTGCAAACCCTGCCCCCTGGCCCACGCAATTGGCTCCTGCCTGCAAACCCTGCCCCTGGCCCACGCGATTGGCTCCCGCCTGCAAACCCTGCCCCCGGTCTTGTAATGTATGTATTGTATTGTATGTAATTGTAGGTAGAATAAAAAAATACCCTCCAGATGTGCTTGATGGGGAGGTCATGGTTCCAAGGTAGATGCCAGAGCAGTGTTTTTCAATCCTGGCCACTTTCAGATATGAGGACTTCAACTCCCAGAATTCCCTACCCAGCAAGGCTGGCTGGGGAATTCTGGGATTTGAAGTCCACA
Source organism: Charina bottae (assembly GCA_023362775.1). Classification (NCBI taxonomy): domain Eukaryota; kingdom Metazoa; phylum Chordata; class Lepidosauria; order Squamata; family Charinaidae; genus Charina; species Charina bottae. The sequence continues at coordinate 53,771,090 of JALMGJ010000002.1, read as the reverse complement.
CATCTGAAAGTGGCCAAGGTTGAGAAACACTGCCAGAGGATGGGAAAACTGTGTCCAATGCTTGGTAAGGCTCTGGGCTGGCACTTTGGAAGGTGCTCTCCTTGGCACAGAGGTAACCCCTCTGTAAGGCCACCAAAGGGAAGAGCGCTTTCCTCACCCCTCCTTGCATCCCACGGGGTCCTGACACGCAAGAGCCATACTCACAAAACACCCTTCTACCAGATCACAGAAAAGCTGCTCCCCACGAGGTCTTGACATGCAAGAGAGGTACTCACACAATGCCCCTCCACCAGGTGATGGAAAGGCCCACACACGGCATGCCAAGCACGGTTAGGCCCGGGGGTCCTCTTGTCTGTTCCCACGACGTGCCCAGCCGCCCACCAGGGGCTCAGCGGGCAGCGTGAAATCCAAAAAAGGGCTCAGGGTGAGCAGGCTGCCTGTGCCAACGAACAGCCCCTGAGGGGGAAGCCACCAGCATTCCACTTCCAACGTGGCTCGTCTCTTCTATTTGCCCCCATTGAAAACAGATGTGCAGCTGACTTCACCTCCACCACGTGTGGCGCGAGACGGGGCGACTCAGCCCTCTCCCCCTCCCTCACCTCAGGCCCCACCCCGCACATCCGCAGAGGCGCACGGTGACGGGGGCAGGGCTGAGCCGCCTCGCTTCCCCTCAGTGGAGTGCCCGCTCCCCCCTCCCTCCTTCTCCTCCTGTTCCCGCCGAGCCCGCTTTTTTCCCCTTCACAGTCCCTGCCGCCGCCTCACCTGGACCGCTGGGCATGCGCGCCCACACGCCCTCAGCCCCAGGCACAATCTTGACACCGCACGACACACCAGGACACTTCAGGCAACACAGTAGTGTGTCGCAACACACAGTTTGGAAAGCTATGTGCTACAGACTTAAGCATTCCTCTGCAGCAGGCAAATTTTCCATTTTTTAATTAAATTATCAGCTATGATATGGAGCCAAACAGGCACTAAAGAAAGTATCTGTAGGCATATTGATTGCTCACAAGCCATACCTTAATTATCCCCTTCAGTCTCATCCAGTAGGATGGCTCTTACATTTATGTTTTTAGAATTGAAGACCGACATATAATATTTCTTCTCCAGCTTGGCTGAGTTAGCAGCTGTAGAACAAAAAGCATCATCTTTCTCTTGATCTATTTATAATCAATTATTTAATTAGTCTTCTCTTTCAGTAGCATGTCCCATAACTTTGTTGCTTTCAGTTAACCTTCCATAGTTCTATTTCATGCCCCTCTCAATACACCCCCCCCAATTCTTTTATTTGACCCAAGTCTACCAACATCTCTCCTCTTCCATTATCTTTAGATAAACACTGTGTTATATGATGAGTTCCACCTCTAACTTTCTCCCTTTTTTTCATAGGGAAATGATTTTGGTAATTCTCTCCTAAACCCTTTTGGGGCTTCGTATATCATTCAACAGTGAAGAAACCAACATTTACAAAATACCAGATACTGTAAAGGTGAATGAATTTATTGGGTCATGATTATTTGTGTCAGGGTTGCCACAGTGCAAGCCCTGCCATGCATGTTGAATTGTATTTGAGAATGGATTATTCACAATGCATGTCCGTACAAAGGATTTCAAGAGAAGAGAGGGGGAGAACACAGAGAGTGAAATTCCAACAAGACTGTGGAAGGATGTTTAAAGCTGGTCAAGGCCACGCACCTGCATTGCATCACTTGGTACTGAAGAGAAATATGCTGATGGGAGGGGGAGCGTGGCTGGATGGGAAAAGTACTGGACAATGCATCATCAAGGGAGGAGTGACACATAGGTGGGGGAAGAGTGAGGTTTGACTGTTTGGTGGGAATTGAGTCATTCTGGTCTTTAGATATGTTCTGAATTGTAATACTTTCAATAAAGCTTTCTACTATACTCTAAATGGAGTGTACTGAGGAATTGTGTGTGTGTCTATGTATATGTATGTATGTGTGTGTGTGTATGTATGTATGTGTGTGTGTGTGTGTGTGTGTGTGTGTGTGTATATATATATATATATATATATATATATATATATATATATGTAGTGTTTTTAATAATTGTTATTTTATTGTTGTAAGCCGCCCAGAGTCGTCGTGTACAAGATGGGCAGCTGAGAAATTTGATAAATAAATAAATAAATAAAATAAATGATGATTTGGAGGATTAGATCCAGAGACATCACAATTTGTAATTCACAAAAGTATATGCCCTAATAAATTTCTTATTTTTTAAGTGTCACACCATATTCAACATGAAATGCAGATGGCCAGTCCTCAGGACACTTCTTCGTCCTCTTCTTCTTTTTAAAAAATTGTATGAAATACTATGTGATAGAGTTATGCTTTTATGTGAGGTAAAATTAATTAATTAGATACCACAATGTGATTGCCTGGCACCATAATGGATCTAAAACAGGATGCTGCATTTTTTGATTTGTGATTTCATTCACTCTTCAGCTAATTCTTATTTCATTCAGCTTTCCATATAAATGGCATTTTTATTCATTCAATGACTGAAGCTGTTAGTTTATCACAGGTAGTGCTGGGCAGAGAAATTAAATTCTCCTGCATATTTCTTTTTTCCTACCAGCTGTTATTCAATTTCATGAAAGGAAATTTATGTGAGAAATTCTTTCAGCGGAAGAGAGTTTTGGAGAAATTCTTAAGGCTCAGCTATTGTGTTCTTGCACATTTAGTTGTAAGGCATAGCCAAATAAATGTCCTGTCTTTCATTACACAATTGTTTTTCCACAGATCTTCAGCTTGCTTGGCATCCTATGCTGCAGATTCATCTTAACCAAAGAACTCATGAGGGAATGTTGCTTTATGGGCTTTTTCAATAGAAGTGCTACTCTCACTCCTCCAAACACTTTCTCCTGTCCCTGAATAACTCTTGGAGAATTTCTCCATCCACTACTGGAGAAACTACCTTGTAAATTTGTTGGAGAATTTCAAAGACCACTTGGGTCCAATTAATCACAGAAAATATGAAACTATTTCAATACTCTTTTTATAAGTAGCTTTTCTTTTAATATAAGATCCTTACTTTTCTTTATTTATTTTGGTAATTGAAAACTTTGAAATAGGTAAAACATGGGAAAGCACATAAGCTTACTTCTTTTGTAGGTATACTATTTAGTTTACAATGAATAGACATGTACTGTAGTACACTGGCATACAACGCCAATATAATCAGGCTTCCCCAATTGCCTAGTTCCCTGATTTCTAATAGTGGGCAATACCATGATGATAGAGGGAAGTGCAACGTGCTGTGAGATTTAACAGCGGCAGTCTCTAGTCATGTAATGCTAATATATACTGACATCAAGAAGATTTCTTTTCTGGCTTTCTAAATGAAGGGCTGTTAACCTAGTGCACTTGGTGAATCATTTTTTTAAAAAAATGTAAAATAGAAAGGGTGCCTAGAAATCATATAAAACAGCACTGTTTTAACCAGGCAACTAAGAAAAAAGTTCAGAAAAAAGTTCACTTCAAGCATAGATGTGAAGACTGAAATAATTAAATTATATCTCTGAAAAACACTTGTACTTTGAAAATTATAATTTGCTAAGCAGAAGTACATTCTTTCCCTGTAACATACTAGTTTTGACTAGTTTAGCTGTGACATCAATCATGTAAAATGTATTGTTTTTCTGAACATACAAATCAGATCTAAGTCACTCAACATTTATTTTTATAAGGATTTTATTGAGTTTAAAGCAAAGATAAAAACTACAAAAAAGCAAAAAAACTACAAAAAAAGTAAAAAAGTGAGAAACACAAGAAAAAAGATTTTTTTGAAGATCACATAGAAAGGTGACTTCCGACTTTCAACAGGAAGAATATACAGCAATTTCCATAATCAATCCCTTACTCTATATCAAACTAAGATCACATTATTTCTATAAATCTTTCCATTAACACATATACAAATCACTAATGCAATTGCTCCTTCCCCTTATATAAAGAAAGTGTGTGTGTGTGTGTGTATATATATACTGTATATATATATACTGTATACTGTATATATATATATATATTTCTAAATCAACTTCCCTCCCCCATAAGACAACATCCATTTTGTTATTTCCTTCCTATCACTATTCTCTATATTTCTGTCCACTATAATAAAAATCAAATTATAAATTTGATTAAATAAATTATAAATAACTACATATACTGTAAATTGTCTGCTTTTATAATCAATAATACTACAATAATCTTAACTCTATTAAACCTAAAAATTATTATTATATCTTATATCTTATAAATCTCTAATAAATCTTGCAAATTAAACAGATCTTATAATGATTCTGTTTTCTTTTAATGATTTGGATTAAGATATATTGGGATTGTTTTAAGATCAGTCACTCAACATTTATAACTTTCTTAGAGAAAATAATACTGCACAGGATAATAAGTGTAGTTACTACAGCAATGTTTATTTGTTTGTTTTACTTTCTTTTTAGGATGCCCTGATCTGCCCTAACATTTTCTTCCTCCTTTTTTTTTTTTTTAAAAAAAATATATCTTTGCTTCAAAAGTTGCTAGACGAAAAGCACAAACTCTACAGAGTGCCATTATCAAACAAGTATCTGACAGAAATGTCAAAGGCATAAGTTATTGGTTCTGTCCTCTTGAAACCTCAGGATATGTTCCCCAAGTCAGTCTTTTATAGAGATATATTATCTCTGAGAGAATTTCCTGTCAAACTATGTTAAATAAATAAAAGAGAGAGGTGAAGTATCAGCAACAAGGCTAACAAATGAAACCAAATATTACCCTTGAAAGAACAGATCCAGGTATTTGCCATGCTAATCTGATGTGTATTTTTAATATTTTCAGTGAAGGATCCTTAATATAGGTGAGGGCTCGAACACTTTCTGCTCATTTAACACAGTGATATATTCATGCATGCATACAGTTGGAACAGTATAATTTGTAAAGAATGATTTTGACGTTGTCTTTGGAAAAGTGGGGATTATTAAAACAGGAACTGAAGTATTTTTGTAGTTTGGCATTCAGAATATGAGATTTTCTAATTCAATCCTCTTTTATTAGTACTTAGAAGTACCTTTGAGAGAGAACAGTTTTAAAAACAAAAACAGGATTCTGTGTCCTTATATGTATCATAAATGTCAGAGGTCACCATCGACTGGTACAATCAGCATAAGTCAGTTAGAAGGCACAGAAATAATTGTGGTATTGACTTCTTCTTGCCTTGCAGAAGCTACAATTTATGTCTCATAGGATAACCTAAACTTTTGCTTTTCTCTCTCTTGTGTTAAAGGAACAGTAGAAAGATGCATTTCCTCTGGGCAATGCCTATATAATTGCCTAAGGAAGGAGGACAGTAACATAGCTCAGTTACAATATATTTTATGGATGGGCTCTCTGGCCAATGGACTTTTCCTCTCTATTTTATGCCCTCTCCTCTCCTCTCCTCTCCTCTCCTCTCCTCTCCTCTCCTCTCCTCTCCTCTCCTCTCCTCTCCTCTCCTCTCCTCTCCTCCTTTCCTCCCCTTTCCTCCCCTTTCCTCCACTTTCCTTTCCTCCCCTTTCCTCCCCTTTCCTCCCCTTTCCTCCCCTTTCCTTTCCTTTCCTTTCCTTTCCTTTCCTTTCCTTTCCTTTCCTTTCCTTTCCTTTCCTTTCCTTTTTCCCCTGTGGGAAATGTTAAAGGGACTGTTTAGTAGGGGATGACTAAGGAGACCAAGGTATGTGTTGTTCAGTGCTCTCCAATGCCAGTGGTGTGAGGAGACATGATGGAAAGAAAAGGAGCATATATTTGTGGGGGATCCTATAACGATTGAATTGAACAATTGAACGATTGAATCATAATAATGCTGGAGGTAATATGAGGTAATATGAGGTGACAATCTGAGATGCCAGGCTGAGCTTGACACTAATCCTGTTGAATGCTAAATTGCCTTTAATAAAATATTTGTGATATTTGATAGTTAAATGTTATGGTTTAGGACTATTTAGGAATATTTATAACCTACCTAAAGCCACAAAATGGAAGTGATTGGGACATACATTTTAAACAATATGTATATATTTAAACTAAAAGGGGCATAGTGGCTCAGTGGGTAAGATGCCAGGCTTGTCGATCAGAAGATCGCATGTTCGGAGATTCGAATCCCTAGTCCCGCGTGACGGAGTGAGCTCCCGCACTAGCTCCAGCTCTTGCCAACCTAGCAATTCAAAAGCATGCAAATGCAAGTAGATTAATAGGTACCACTTTGGTGGGATGGTAACAGTGTTCCGTGCTCGTCATGCCGGCCACATGACCGCCGAAGCATCTTCGGACAGCGCTGGCTCTTCGGCTAACAAACGGAGATGAGCACCGGCCCCTAGAGTCAGACACGACTGCACAAATGTGCGGGGGGAACCTTTACCTTTACTATATATTTAAACTAGTCTATAATTTGCTACATACCATAAACATATTTTTAGAAGTTACATATTTCTGAGCATCACTTACTGGGAGCATACAAATGGGAATCACCATCTTGGCTTCTCTATATGTTGGATTATCCAGTATTGGAAAACCAACAGTTATCTATTTTTTGATTCAGCAAAGAATGTTTAAGTTCCTAAAGGTGTAAGGCTTTATATTTTATTTCTGAGTAGTAAAGTTCATATTGACATATATTTTCCAACCTACTTTGCTTTGTGTTATTCTTCCTGGGTGATTATTAGCAATGCATGCTACTAGTAAGACAGAATGTCGTTCTTAGTGATTGTATTAATGGATTTTTAAAAAAGAAGTAGCAAGACAGTGAAAATAAGGAACCTATGGAATGTATTGCAATAAGATGTGGCAATGGCTACCAGTTTTAAAAGGGAATTAGAAAAATTCATGTCAGATCAGGGTATCATTGGCTGTTGATTGTGACTTCTCTGTGGAGCCTCCTGAATCATAAAAAAACGTACTAGCAATTAAGGAGTGAGTTTCCTGAACATGTTGGCTGGCCGGCTGGCATATAATGTTGAATGCTGGGATAGATGGGCCCTTCTATGGCAGGGCTCTTATGCAAACTCATTCTGGGATAATGTAGGGTGGTGGGTGGCTTTTGTAAAATTCCCATGAATCTTAGCATTGCTGATTTATTAGCAAAAAATAAGATGATGTGCAAAATCATGCCCTGCAGCTGCTTGATGGCTTTTTTTTTTTTTTAAAAGCATTGATGTAATGTTTTAAGTTTAGGGTTTTTGTTGGGTGATAGGGTTTTTTTTTCTATGTGTTTAAGAGACTATTTGCATTGCTAATACTTGATATTCTTCAGCCTCCTGCCATTGCTCTTTTTCCAGATACTCTCCTCTGCACCGCTGCACTAAATAAATTAACAAGTTAGCAACATGACTGCCACACACCAATACAGGCATCCCTATTACACAGCCTGTCAGTGGCACTCAGAAATCTGCTCAAATGTGACAACTTCACTGCAGAAGGTCACTTCCCCCAGTTACTTTCTTCCACATAGCTTGGTAACCATTCTGAGTCAACCATTCTGAGGAATGATTTATCAGGGAAGAATAAGAAGTATGTTGTATCTTTTTAGCTAATTTGTTTTGGGGGGGGGGGAATCCCTTCATAGGAGAGGAAAAAACAAGCAGGTACCTGAAAATGGCATTTAATTATATCTGAACCTAAAATGTATGTTAGGCTGCCCTAACATATACATGCAGCATTCCTGGTCATTTCTGTTTGTCCTCTTGGGTTGAGATCCAAAATGGCAAAATTGAAGGAGATTTCTGTCATTCCTTCCTGTGCCATTTTAACAGTATTATCCTATGGGCATTTTCTCAGAAGTAAGCTCCTAGTAAAGCTAGTTGGATTTACTCTCAGGCAGCCTGGGTAGTGCAATTCACACTAGAGACTATAATTCTAAGAGTATTTGATGAGTCAATGAGTGAAAGAGAAAGTTGTATTTATTTATTTAATTTTTATCCCGCCTTTATTATTTTTATAAATAACTCAAGGCGGCGAACATACCTAATACTCCTTCCTCTTCCTATTTTCCCCACAACAACAACCCTGTGAGGTGAGTTGGGCTGAGAGAGAGTGACTGGCCCAAGGTCACCCAGCCGGCTTTCATGCCTAAGGCGGGACTGGAACTCTCAGTCTCCTGGTTTCTAACCCAGCACCTTAACCAATAGACCAAACTGGCTCTCATTTCATTTCTGCATACTTTTAGTCAGATTTTGGAAATGGAGTCCCCATTTTGCTACCTTTAGAGAAATACTAAAATTGTGCTTCTGTGTGAAATTTAGCCATTTCTGACTTAGTATTGTCTGTGGAGTCCTTGGTGCTCTCTGAGTCTGGTTGTTTTCTTGCTGATGTTTCATTGCCCGACTAGGCAACATCTTTGAGCAATGAAATGTCTGCAAGAAAACAACCAGGCTCAGAGAGCACCAAGGACTCCACAGTTCAACCCTGAGCTACAGATATTCTCTTCAATTAGTATTGTCTGCCCTCTCATCATTTGGAGTTCCATATTTTATAACGTCTGTAGGCAGTTTCTTTGAGCTTTCTCTGCCTTCTCCCACCCATGTTAACCAGCTTCTTGACTGACTGATGCCATCTGTTTATGTGGTCCTTGCTTGACTTCCTCCCTATAACAATGCAAGGCCCAGCGCTTGACTGACTGTTCTGTTCTAGGGAAGCCTCACATTTTAAAAACCAGCACTTCCTGTAAGTTTAACATTTTATAAAATACTTATGATCACCCCTCTTTCCTTTGTGCCTCAGCAGAAGCTTTCCTTTCCTTTCCTTTCCTTTTTTTTTCAACAACAAAGCCTCGGTTTCCTTCTCTTCTCTTGGCTGGCTGCCATCCACACACACTAGGCAGCCACAGTTTTTGTTCTCTGTTGGGGAAATTTCATTTGACCCTCTCAAGTTGGGCAGGAGAAGATATTAGATTTGTTGACACTGAAGTGCTTTTATCTGAATGCAGCAAAAGAGGTACAATGAAAAGATTGCAGCTGTTCAGCTAATGTGCTAGACCTATTACAGGGATCATATGCATTTACAAGTGGCACATCATTGAAAGTCCTACTTACCTTAACAGCTGTGCACCTCTTTCGCAGCAAATGTGTACATCTCTCAGCTCACTTTGCATGCCTTGCATAGCTTGGAGTAAAACAAGTGGCTTTTGATGAACTGACAGCCATAGCGAACCCGGCAGTTACAAGCTTACATGGTGGTCCTTTATCTTTACCCCGTGCTAAGTCTTTTAGCTTGCCTCCACAGAGTATGTCACATTTTTATGTAGTGGATATTTAAAAGATGAAACATCCACAAAGGATCCTCGCTCTAATCAGTCCTTCTGTGTCGCGCAACCCTCTGCTTGATATTTATTAAAGCAATCATTTCGGCCTTTTTAATTGTTGTGATTCTGCCACAATGCGGTGCATCTCTTTGCCAGGAAAGTGTTACAGGGCTCTCTAGGGATTGTAACCCTTTTTGACCCAACACAGGTGGCTGGTTCTAGACTGGAAGCTATTTTAGGTTGTGTGCTCAGTTTGTTCAGGGCAATATTAAGGTTTATACTCAGCTCTCCTTGTGAACAGACTGCTTGTCAATCTATGCTGAACATTGATGCTTATCTTTTTAAGTAGCAGCAGGTTGTGGGGGGTCCTGATTCAAATCTTTAAGGAAGGCGAGCATTTGCTATATATTGGCTCACCTTCCACATGGGTTCCTATGCAGGCTCAGAGAAGTTCCTCAGCCACCATGTGGGTGTGAAAGAGTTCAAATCAAAACTTCGAAAAGCACTGCATTACAACTTTGAAAGTACAATAAAAGTATCAGGGGGCAAAAGACACAGAAATGGAAGGTGGAGGCAGGATGGGGGTGGGGGAAGCCGACAGAAACAGTCACTTGTATAGCATTCAGGCGCTATGTTTTGTGATCTGAAAAATGCTAAGCTGCCTTTGTTTTACTGTCTAACTATGGAAAAGTTTCAACAACTCTGGAAGTGAAATGTTTGACAGTTTTCTCTTCTTAGTCCTATAGTGCTTGTAAGAAATCTCCAAAAAATATGATTTTGCAAATCACCAGTTTTATGCTTTGTTCTTTTCCTGGAAATTAGACTATGCTATTCCAACTTCTCTTCTTTTTACATTATCGGAGGAAATCTTAGAGTTGTGTTGACAAGTGGCCAGTGCTGAGCTGTTGCTTAGAAACTGACTGGCTTTCTTCTGTTATTGCCTGATGTAATAGTTATATTGCCCACTTGCATCTGTTAACAAGCAATGCAACAGAATCCACAGGTACTTATAAAGAAATAAATCTGGCACTTATTTTTTTGCTTGAAAATTCATAAATGCCCTTTTTCACTTGGCAGTTGGGAGGAAAACATTTTGTTCAGGTGTGAGTTAATAAACTGAGATTGTATCAACCTTGAATGTATATCTCCTATTTACCTAAATCTATTTTGCTTTGTGGTATATACATTATAGGAAAAGTACAGTATATTATTATAATTACAGTTTTATGGAACTGTTAGGCAGCCCACAATTGTTGAATACAAGTTGTGTCTATAAGGCATCGTTTGTTAACAGAACCTGATTCAAAACATACAAACAAATATAAGGATTAGATTTCTTCATCTCTAAGCACAGTAGGACAGGATTGTTCAAGTAAGTAAGCCATTTTGTAGATTGCAGCAATCAATGGTTCAAGCGACCAACTAAATTACATCACCTTGAAAATCAGAACTATTTTCGCTGCTTGACTTAGTGGTTATGATCTTGCAAGGCCAAGAGAATGAACCGAGGGCCCTAACAGAGCAACCCTATATATTTTTGCCTTCTTACAGAACTGGTGGAAACACTCTTCTCTGGTATACAAGCGTAGAAGTGTCACGCAGCTGTAGAAGTGGGGAGTTTGGGGTTTCTACGTGCATGTAGCTGGTGGCAGTGGCTAGCTGACAGTCCAACCTTTGCTCTTCCCCATTGCCTGTACCTTCTCTAAGTTTTTCTGGGTAAATGGTATGCGTAGCTGGCTTAAAAAAAATGGGAGGCTCCTCTTTTGTCCACCACTAAGATTGACAACCACTATCCAGAGACTCTGCCTCTCCCCTGGTTTGCAAGAAGGCGCATGCTCCGTCTGCTTTGGTGAGGGCACTCTCACATGGTGGGTCTTTCCTTGGGTTGCTGTGATTAGCTTTAGGCAATGTGGCCCTTAGTTAGGAACTTTAACAGGTATGGCCTTTTATCAGTTTATTGTATTGGGGGAGCGGGGAGGAAAGGAAGGAGGAGGACCAGGGGTTGAGCACTAGATGAAGTTTTTAATGTGAATAAGTCAATTATGGGGTGTGGGGTTTGTTTGGTGCTTTTTTTTTTTTTTGCAGAGGATGACAGCAGAGGAAGCATTTTTAATGTAAACAAATCAGTTGTGGTTTTTTGGAGGAAGAGGATAGGTACTAGAGGAAAGCACTGTTTTAATGTAAATAAACTTTAAAAATGTGAGGTTTTGGGTGGAGGCAAGGAAGCCAGTAATCAAGGCTGCGGAGGAAGAATTTTAATGTAAGTCAGCCAACTCTGGGTTTGGGTTTGCTGTTGCTGTTGTTTTGTTTTTGCAAGCAGGACTGGGATTTTTATTTTCAGTTTGTTTTCTGGGGAGGGAAGGGAAAAACAAGAATTAAGGCAGTGAGGGAAGCAGTTTTTAATATAAACAAACTGCCTTTTTTGGGTGGGGCACAATAAGGTTTTTGTTTGCTTTATTTTTGGGGTAAGGGGAAGTAAAGAGCCAGGCTTCAAGGCACTAGAGGAAGCATTTTAATGTATATACGTGCATTGTGTGTTTTGGCAGCAGGGAGGTATGCAGGATTTTACTTTTAAGTTATTTATTTATTTATTTATTTTTGCCATTTATGCCCAGCAAAGCTTAGCAGCTGAGGGACATTGAACAAAGTAGTCTCCTTAGAACAAAGAAGAAAATAGATATACTTGTCACACACGAATTCAGCATCAATATAAGCAATAAAACCATTGGCTCTTCAGTCCCTGACTATGCGCTTGAATAACCAGGTGTTAACAAGGCTTCTGAAAGTTAACAGTAAGGATGCTGATCCTATTTCTGGAGTAACTGAATCCAGAGGAAGGATGCTCCAAGCAGACAGTCCTTGCTACTTCATGGGGAATGAGGACTCTTCGTGTGCATTTGCTACTGGTATGTCTTAGCAGCTAAATTCTATCAAGTGCCAAGCGGTCTCAATGACACTCAGATCCATGCCATTGCTGACTTTATAGGTTGTTACCAACAACATGAACTGCATCTGGGAAAAAACGGGCAACCAGTGCATCTCCCACAGTGCTGTGGTTATGCGGCACTATCCGGGCATTCCTCTTAGTACACAGGCAGTGGCATTCTGGACCAGATGAAGTTTTGGGATGGTTTGCAAGGGCAGTCCTCATGTAGACTGAGTTACAAAAGTCCAGTGACGACAACATGCCTGTGTCTCCTGTTCAAGGAAGACTCTTCCTTGACTCATAACTGGTTCACCAGTTGAAGCTGGGCAAAGCAAGAAGTAAGAAGCGGATCCAAAAAGCAGAGGAATAGTTTTACCTTTTTGTCAGCTGGTATAAAAGAATTCAGTGCTGCTGTATCTGTTAATGGGAATAAATTGCAATATAGCTGCAAAAATACAGGTTCAGTTAAAAATTACAATGACGACTTAAAACCTGTGCGTATGCTGGTTAAAATAGCTGGGCAGGCTTCTCCATTAAGGGGCTACCCTCCTTCCAAAGATTTTGGGCTAGCTACTGGCCTGGCTCTCTACATGTTACTGAACTAAAGTCCTCAGGAGTGATGAATGATGATGTGAGTTCATCAATATCTGGAAAACCACAGGTTCTCCTTCCTGCATTAGACAGAAACCTGTACAGGGTTCTTGTGTGGTTAACATAGAAGAGAGAATGGCATACTGTAAACCGCCCAGAGTCCCTTTGAGGGAGTTGGGCAGTGATAAATCAAATAAATCAATAAATCAATAAATCAATGAATCAATGAATCAATGAATCAAATAAATCAATAAATCAAATAAATCAAATAAAGCAAATAAAGCAAATAAAGCAAATAAAGCAAATAAAGCAAATAAATCAATAATACATACATACATACATACATACATACATACATACATACATACTGTCCCCCCAGCTTTTTAGATGAAAAGCAAAATATTCCTGATTAGATAAATTACATGGGCTAATTGTATATAACTGCCCAAAGGTGGTGTTCCCTTCCAACAACTTTCACTTTGAGCAATTTCCATATTCTGAATTAGGTGCTGCTTAATTTTATACAGGGAAAAATGCACAAGCCCACACAAAATGTGTCTACGCTGTGTAAGTATGGACAAAAAGACTATCCCATTGCATGTTACTGCATGGAGATTTATGCTTATGAACTCACACTAATGTTAAAGTAAACTCTCTGTACAAATACAGTACCTGCCCTTCAAAATAATAATGTACCCCTTAATTTCTAATTCGCTTGGGTCTCAATTTCAAACCATTTTTGTACAGTTTGTCCTAATTACAATAATTTCTAATGACAGCTTTAAAAATTGTGATTGTCTTCTCAGACACGGCTTAATTTCTCATGTGAACATTAACATTGTATCCTGGGAATTTAGGGACATTAGAAAAACTAACAAAATGGTTTCAAATGTTAGCTTTCCCTGTTTTATGTATGATCTATGCTCTTTCCACTTTGATGATTTTTGAATTAATCTTAGCCATTGATTTTTGATACAAAAACAGAAAAAAGGTCAGAAGATGATTTGAGATGACCTGCGGGTTCATTCATCTATATTGATGATTCATCTATATTGATAATTAATAACAGCTGTTCTGTATCAAGCCAGGATCCAGCTTAGACCAGCATTTTGTTTCTCACAGATGCTTTTGAGGTGTCGATGGAGAGATATCCTGCTCCCAGATTGCAATTTTGGTCTAGTGGTTAAGGCAACAGGCTAGAAACCAGGAGTCTGTGAGTTCTAGTCCCGCCTTAGGCATGAAAGCTGGCTGGGTGACCTTGGGCCAGTCCCTGTCTCTCAGCCCTAGGAAAGAGCCACTGGCAAACCAGGAGCCTGAGAGTTCTAGTCCCGCCTTAGGCATGAAAGCCGGCTGGGTGACCTTGGGCCAGTCCCTGTCTCTCAGCCCTAGGAAGGAGCCAATGGCAAACCAGGAGCCTGAGAGTTCTAGTCCCGCCTTAGGAAGGAGTATTAGGTATGTTCGCCGCCTTGAGTTATTTATAAAAATAATAAAGGCGGGATAAAATTTAATTAAATAAACTGGCTTCAGATCATCCAGGGACCTTCATTGATGATATGACATTCCTAAGCATTCTTATTTGAAAGTGAGCTCAAAAGATAATGTTACTTATTTCCAGCTAAATCAAATTATAATACTGTTTAATTAGATAAATATGTTATTTATATGAATATGTGAATCTACTTTATTCCAGCCCTTTTCAGATATTAGAAATGGCTAAATGAATGGACAACCATCATGTTGGTAGGCACACTTTTTTTACCCTCATTTAATATAGAAAAGAATTAAAGCAAAAGTATTTGCGTTAGGACCATTTTGGAAAGTTTGAAGTATTGTGGAGATTATCACAAAATGGCTGCAACGGTGATGGATTAACCATACACAAAATATGGACTAGACCTGTCAGAAATAATAATAATAATAATAGCCACATAATAGAGTTCCAGTGTAGTGTAGTGGTTGAAATGTTGAACTGGCTCTGGGAAGAAAGCTCACTGGGTGACTTGGGGGCAGTCACTGTTTCTCAGCCTAACTTATCTCAAAGGGTTATTGTTGCAAGCCAAAATACAAGGAGGAAGCATGGTGTACAGTGCCTGGATGAAGTCTAAGCAATAGTTAACATTGAGGGAGGGCCACCTGTATGCATCAATTTTTGCAGCCCCCAGAATATAATAGGACCACGCCAATGGAAAATGAAACAAACGAGTCACTCACTAGTATGTCATGATGATATAACCCCTCTGAGCCCCCTTGGATAGCAGTTTCCACTTTATTTTCATATATATCTTTTTTCACTCATCCATTTTTCTCTTTGTGTCATAATCATTTTATTGCTATATGGTGATATAGGTAAAGGTAAAGGTACCCCCCGCACATTTGTGCAGTCGTGTCCGACTCTAGGGGCCGGCGCTCATGTCCGTTTGTTAGCCAAAGAGCCAGCGTTGTCCGAAGACGCTTCCGCGGTCATGTGGCCGCATGACACGCGTGGAACGCTGTTACCTACCCACCAAAGTGGTACCTATTCATCTACTTGCATTTGCATGCTTTCGAATTGCTAGGTTGGCAAGAGCTGGAGCTAGTGCAGGAGCTCACTCCGCACGCAGGGCTAGGGATTCGAACCTCCGAACTTGCAATCTTCCGATCAACAAGCCTGGCGTCTTACCCGCTGAGCCCCCACGCCCCTTATGGTGATATAGAACTATATTTTAATAATGAGATGGTTCGATTTGGAAAGGACCACATTTCCAAGAGAAGAATATATGGATCATTCAGAATTTCTATCAGCCAAAGGTTTAGTATATGGTCTACCATACTGTTCTGTCAAAATTACAAAGGGGAAATATTCCTGCCAGACTAGAACTCTTCAAAAGCCTCACTTCTGCTTGGAAACGTTGCTTCTGTTCGTTATATTAGTAGTTTTGAAATATTGTTTTATGTCTCTGCTCCTATTGTTGGCATTGTTTTTGCTGTAGGAAAAATAAAAAGGGGTCCCAATTTGTTCCTATAGTACAATAAAATCATACTGTAGGAATATTTTTAGTCTCTTTTACAAATACAGCCATAAATTTAGAAACTAATCCATAATAGACAAATCATTTGTAAAAGACTTCATTGTGCTTCCATGACTTTGCTCAAGAAATTTGCTTTAAAAATAAAAGAGGAAATGCAACAATACAAGAGCTAAGCTAAGCTAGTTTTTTAAAAAAAATAAATAAATGGTGGTCTTACAAAGTTGCAAATACATCAGAGACCTTTTCCTTCCATGCAGATTGTCAATAGGCAACCAGGCATGCACTCGCTTTGTGACTCCCTTCCCATTTGAAAAGAGTTTAAGTGTATTTGAGTAATGTGCCATAAAAAACAACATATTTTTCCTCCTGAATGCCCACAGATTTCTAACTTAAGTGATAGAACTAGCCAGATGTGGTGGACTTTGTGAGCACTTTCAGGAATATGAAAACAATTTGTCTTTCTTAAACTCAGATTCTGCTAGCTCAATACAAGTAGTGCTGATCGTTTGAAGAGTGTGTGTGAAGGAAGAGAGAGAGAAAGATAGTGCAGGTTCCAAGCCCAGTAGACTGCAGTGGCTAGAGTTGAGGGGAGTTTATTTGGGCTCAGGGAATCAAAGGGATGAGCAGATGAGGGAGAGGACCAGGAGACAAGATGGTCCTTTCAGAGGACTGAACTAACTGCTTGCCTACTTTTCACACATGAGGATCCTAAACCAGTGCCCTTACACAGAAATATAAATCAATACATACATTTAAGTTTGTCTTTACTCTTCCAACTCGGTGCATGTTTATGTAGGTCCAGAGGAAGGCACCATATATCATATGTCCCCCGTTGGGGGAGATGGGTGGTGATAAATTTGAATTATAAATAAATAAATAAATATTAGGGTATATTTCCATCTATTCCAGCAGCTCTACTTCAGGGTTCAAGTAAAGATTTTTCATATCATCTGCTACTCAATTCTCTTTAATTGGAGATACTGGAGATACATGATAGATAGATGATAGATAGATAGATAGATAGATAGATAGATAGATAGATAGATAGATAGATAGATCCAAGCATACAGCTTGGGTCCTTCTGCATATAAAGCAGACATTCTACCATTAAGTTATGACCTTTTCCAAAAGTCAAATAAGACTCGCAATTGAATCTGCACAGGAATCAGTATTTATAGATGGTTTCATTTTGTTTATCTAGGCTTCTTCATAGAATTTAAGCAGTAAAAAAATGGGATGATTCCTAAAATTTATATTGTGTCTTATCTCTGAAGCTTAGCCACTCACTGATGCATGTAAAGTCCCTGGTGATCCTTTGTTCTGAGAGTTCTAATGCTTTGTCCATTCAGAGCCATCCTGCGGTTGAAGAAGGCTTTATGTTTCCCCATATGTTCCTTAGGGCCAAATTGGAAAAATACCTTGTTCCTTTTTGCTTTGTTGAAGGAGGAAAGGAATGTTAGAGATGGTATAATATGTACAAAAATATCCAAGCAGTCCCCAAGCCTGCCATCGCAGCTGTACAAAGATCTACATAACCTAACACAGGATTGCTGCAATTTTTTGAGTAATCGTCCTAGCTCTAATGTAGAGAGCTACATTTGGAACTAATTTGTGCTTAATTCCTGACAATCTGAACTTCTTTGATGAGATGCACATTAACCCTGACTGCTCACCTCACTGAATTTCATGAATATAAATTTGAATGAGTGCTTGTGCACCACTTCCTAGAATTTAGGTCCTGGAAGATAGGTTTGCCATGAGAAGAGTATTTATTCATCTTGTGTTGCTAGTCCTCTTCAAGTGCCAAGTGAGTCGTGATAATAAAGAGGATTTCTGGGGATGAAGAGCTTGCCACGGACAGGGTAGAGAAGTTATCCTGGGTTTCTGCATAAATGGAAATGTGTTGTGATGTCATAGCACAAACTTGGGTTTAATGTTGCAGTGCAAGTAAAGAGTGGAGCTTGTGTTGTGATACCATGATGCACATGGCATCATTTCGGCATTGTTGCATTGGAAATGGACACCTGTGGTAGAGAGCATTAGATTTGTTGTTCTCTCTTCTGTCTCCCCACTGAAGGAGGTTACTGAGACTTGAGTTTATTTTTCCTCTGGGGCAGAAGCTTTGGTTCTTTTCTATGCTGGAGTGAGAAACAAAAATTAAAAAATCACACAACCCCCAGAGCATAAGCAAACATCATTCAGGGGTAGTCCTTTCCACTCTCTTCCTGCTTGTCAGTGGAAAGGATTATGCATGCAAAAATAATAGGGGACTAACAGGAAGCAAACAGCATTGGAAGATTAGCTTCAATTCAAAGGAATCTGGACAAGTTCACAATGAGATAAGATTCTTCAAACTAGGGAAACTTGAATTCTTAATTAATTCAGGTCAGACTTTTCCCTCTCTCTCTCTCCATACTTTGAATCTTCAAAGTATCAGTTCATGTATTCCTTTGCATTTTTCTTGGCCATTGTAGAATATATGACAGTACTGAAATCTATGACTTTAAACTATCTGAAAGGGGATATGTTCAAAGTGTTTTCACTCAGAAATAAATAAATAATAAATAATAAATAATAAATAATAAATAATAAATATAAATATAAATATAAATATAAATATAAATATAAATATAAATATAAATATAAATATAAATGAACTTGGAATGAGCATCCCATGTATATGTATATATACAGTATATTGTGTATGTATGTATGTATGTGTGTGTACACACACACACACACAGAGTATATATGCACAAGAACAGGCACTAAGCACCCGATCCATAGAAGCAGGGGTCTACCACACTAGACAGGACTCAAGGTGCAGACTGTGCAGAGAGGCCTCAGAGACAGTCCAACACATAGTGGCAGGGTGTAAGATGCAGGCAGGAACAGCATACACTGAACGGCACAACCAAGTAGCTGGCATTGTGTACAGGAACATCTGGGCTAGACCCTCCAAAGTCCAGATGGGAGATTCCACAGAAGGTTCTGGAGAATGACAGGGCTAAGATCCTGTGGGACTTCCAGATCCAGACAGACAGGCAGGTACTGGCCAATCAACCAGACATCGTGGTAGTAGACAAGGACCAGAAGACAGTGGTGGTGATAGATGTAGTGGTGCCAAGTGACAACCAACATCAGGAAGAAGGAGTATGAGAAGCTGGAGAAGTACCAGGGCCTGAAGGAGGATCTAGAGAGGATGTGGAAAGTGAAGGCCAAAGTGGCCCCAGTGGAGGTAGGAGCACTCGGGGCTATGACTCCTAAGCTGGGAGAGTGGCTCCAACAGATCCCAGGAGCAACATCAGAGCTCTCTGTCCAGAAGAGTGCAGTGCTAGGAACAGCTAAGATACTGTGCAGAACCCTCAAACTCCCAGGCCTCTGGTAGAGGACCCAAGGTTGAGGAAGACACATACCACCCATAGGGGTGAGAAGGGAATTTTTTATATAGCTTTTCTCTTTCAAAAATAGGAATGATCCAAATGGACAAACCCTTGACTTGATTAGCTTATGCACTCAGTTTCTTTTGCCAGAAGATGTGTTTAAATGATAATGCAATAAAAAAATCCTTGTCCCTTCATAGAAAGAGGTGCTATAAATAGAAGATGAAACACATATGAGATGCTATGGCACAAAAGCCCATTCTTTATGTTATCTTAATTAATTAATTAATTATCTTTTTTGTTCAGTGAAAGAATGCTGTACTCAACACTAGTAAATCATCATCTATAGGTTCAGGGAAACTTCCTGACCATGCCGTGGTGTCCTGGCTTCAAAGAATTTTATGAGGATTGCCTTTTTATCGGCTGTTTTTTGAAATCCTTCCATGTACTTCCCACCAGATCTTCCATTCTTTTTTCTATAGCACTCACAAAAATCTGTTAATAATTCTAGGAGCTGATTACCTGGATGAATTCATTTATTTTGGTTTTAAGTTCAAGAAGAAAACTAACAAGTTAGGAAGCTCTAAAAGAAGGATAAGTGAGGGCAATTAAGCAACCTAAAAGAGATATCACATTATATCAAGAAATGATGAAAGAACTAGACAGATAAGGACTTGTTTTTTTTTTTAATAAGCATGCATAAGGTTGGTTGCAAAAGACAAATTTACAGGTGCTCAATTCTTTCCTTTGCCATGTGGTTCCTTAAATGCCAACAGGCCACTCTATTTTTTTAAAACATGGTAAATCTTATTGAATACCAAAGTACCTGTTTTTCTTTGAAGCCTTTTGTTTTCTAAAAAGCTCTATAAAGATTGGAGGATGGTTTGCTCAGCATTAGCAAACTCATTTAGAAAATGGCCGAAGAAAATATAGAATTTTTCAAGGAGACCACATTTTCCAACACCATTCCCAGGGTATTTTTCTCTTCTTGTGCAAGACTATGTGGCAGGAGAGACTCACAGGTTACGATCAGGTGAGCTGAAATCTGCAGGTGAGATGCAGACCCTCCTTTTCTCTGTTGTGCATAGCCCTATGAGCTCATTTCCTGATCTGAAAGGAAACAGAGGGGTTAGCTTAGTTCAGTGTTTCTCAACCTTGACAACTTTAAGATGTGTGGACTTCAACTCATCTTAAAGTTGCCAAGGTTGAGAAACGCTGGCTTAGCTACTGGGAGGATGGAGAAGTCACACAGAGTTCTGCTGTGTATTTTGGACTAAAGAGATGACTGGAAGAGGTTTATTAAAAAAAGGAGACTTCTAAAATAATTTTATGCATGTATTTATTCAGTCTATATGAACACCCATTCACCAAGCTGTGGGGCTAGAAGTGTATTGACTTAAAATTTTAGTAAGGTTGATGGGGGATTGGAAATATTTGGTGGTTATCTCCTGGCAGCCATTCTTCTGTGAGTTGCAAATTCATGAGCTATAAGATTGTTGTCCACAAGTTAATGGAAATCAAATGCAATGCTACATATATATGAGATCTAGCAATTCTGAATGGAATTATATCTCTAGCTGAAAAAGGAAAGAAGTGGGATGAATAAATTTAAAGAATAATTAAGTTGTTCTTATTACAGTGGACACTCTACAGAAGGAATATTTTCCTTTCATAAATGTTGGAGAAAGTGGTTGATTTAAGTATTGGTAACATGGAATCTGCAACAATAGTACTGCATCACATCTGAACTTGTGTGCCAAGCTGATGAAGAAGATAAATTGTTGAGAGGCATTTGTATTGAAATTTTGACCAACTAAAAAAAGCAAACTGCCTATGTAAACTGAGTGCAGTGCTTCGATGAAATGGAATGTTTACAAATAATATTTAAAAGTTAGAACTTTTTCAGATGTCGCTATTTATTGATGTGTTTTTAATGTGTAAAACAAGTCACTTCTCAAGACGTTTCATTGTTTCTCTGCCCACTTACCATTCTGAGTCATTCTTAACTGATTTTCCAAAAGAACATGTTACAATATTAGTACTTGTTTGAGGTAGATGTTAGTGAATGGTGAGTGGCATATGTATGTATTTATTACTATTTAATTAAAATATAAATGACTGTTAGAAGGAGAATCTACCAAAATGTAAGCATTTAAAATTTAAATTTCATTTGAAGGCGAAAATGGCAATGTAAATAATTTTGAAAATGGAGAGTTCATCCTCATGTTCCTCTAATTGTGACATAAAGATGCCCTGATTGGCTGGTCACCAATACCCAGTATGTCCTGGGATTCAAAGACAAAAGGCACATACCATGGTGAATACCAAAGAGATTTTGTTGAGTATAGATTAAGAGCATTACAGGGGGAAAAAAAGAGAAAATATATCAGACTACATGCCTTGGCAGGAATTCTTGAGTCTTTCTAGGTCTTCAGGTCTACCCCAAGGTTCAAAGTAATTGGGGTCTCTTGCCACATTTTTAGTTTTTCAAAGGACAAGGGGGTCTCTCTGTTCATCCATTGTTGTCAATGAAGACCTCAAAACCATTAGTCACGTTAAGCCTGAATGTGGTGTGTCTGAAGATAGTCATCAGGTCAGGCCAATTCGGGCATGGATTCGGACACATGTTGGGCAGACATGTGTAGGCACCGCAGTTGTTGTGCTGGTGGCTCAAGACTTGTGCAGCTTGCACTTATGTTGTGCTCCAGCAGTGCGACAAGGGGGTATAAACAGTACAACACCTGGAAATGGCCTGAAGGTACATTTTATCAGTGACTTGGGTCACAACTCAGATAGTTGATTGTCTACCAAAAGATATCCTACATGAGACATCCTTTTTAGCATGCTGCTGCTCATTCTCCTTTGTACAGGTGTCAGACTATGGAGAGCATGCTGTTCTCTTCATTTTAATTGTTACGAGTTGTAATACAGATAAAAGGCTCAAAGGCAAAAGTGATTACACAGTAATAAGATATAATCTGTAAAGTTTTCTAAGCATGGGTATGGAGAAATGTGTCTTATATGTGCAAAGAGAGAAAAAGTGGACCACACCATTATTAACTCTGCCATATCTCCCATGGGGGCATTCACAGCTGCTAACCATTTTTAAATTACATATCCTCATGATGTTGCCTTTGTCACATTTCTAGCCTACAGTATATTTCTAGCCTACAGTAAGGTAAAAGGTAAAGGTTCCCCCCGCACAGTTGTGCAGTCGTGTCCGACTCTAGGGGCCGGTGCTCATCTCTGTTTGTTAGCCGAAGAGCCAGCGTTGTCCGAAGACGCTTCCACGGTCATGTGGCCGCATGACACGTGGAATGCTGTTACCTACCCACTGAAATGGTACCTATTAATCTACTTGCATTTGCATGCTTTCGAATTGCTAGGTTGCCAACCTAGCTTACAGTACAGGGACCTAAATGTCATTGTTTGCTGTTCCAGTTTTAAAATAGTCTTCTCCTGACATAAATTTTGCTGCACCCATGATCTAGAATTCTTCGTAGATAACATGGTTGATGACTAAATGACTGGAATCTGCCTAAATCCCATTGGTCATTTTAGGCCATTGTAGTTATAGCTCCTCCCTACAAGCATTGGGAATTGCCTTCCATGGCCATTTTGGACTGATCTGGAGGACAGATGGTACACCTGGTTTCTTCAGGGGCAGCTGCCCTCCTCCATGACTGACAGGTATAGAGTTGGATCCCTCCTTACTAGGCAACCTGTGGACCATTGGATGAGAGGAGGACAGCTGGTATAGCAGGGAAGTTCCCTGCTTCATTGGGTAAATTCCCCATATCTGATGATTCACAGGGTGGAAGCAGTTGCCTAGTAAAGCACGAGGGGCTCCTTGCTTCACTAGGCAGTCTCTGCCAGCTTGTGGATCAGTTGCAAGCCCAGCAACTGGTCTCTAGGGTAGGTGTGGGCTGCCCAGTAAAGCAGGAGAGGCTTCTGCTTTACTGGGAAGTCCCACCCACCTGCTAATCAGCTCTCTCAGTACCAGGTTTTGCTAGATGGCTAAACACAAGGGTCTAGCTGCCTATCAAAAGTCATCTCTTGCTAGCACCAGCCCACATTAAACAGAGTGATTGGTGGATGTTTTCTCAGTGGCAGATGAAACTCAGTGGAAGGGGAAATAAGGAAAGGGGGGATCCACCAGTTACTTTCCTTAACTTGTCCCTCATGAACCCTTCTGCTGGCCTTATCACTGAAGCAAAATAGGGCTTGACCATCAGGGCAGCAAATGTTATACCAACATGGTTTTCTTTTGGCTCAAAGGAATTGCACTTTATTACAGCTGTGAGGAAGAGCCCTGACAGAAATCAGCAGGATGCATGATAATAGTTAGATAATAGCCCAGCAATCTAGCCCAAAACATAGCCCCATCTTCTCCTGAACAGTGTTTCATATGAGCTCTAGATACATTAGAATAGAGGAAAAAGTTATGTGTTCAGAAAATCAGCCACATACTGTATGTGGCTTGAGCCTTATAAGGGATACACATGCTTACGTTTCTCAAAATGAAATCAAGATTGGGTTATATTAGATAACTGGTTGCAAATACAAAAATGACGTTATCAAATATAATGTTCTCTTGCCTTATTCTGGCTCAACCCTCACAATCTGTATGATACAGTGTGTTTTTCTTCTAGAATGAGAAAAGAACTGAGCTGATTCCTGAATTGGCCAATAAGTAGGGGTGACTAGACAGCCCCCCTGCTAGTTTTCAAGCATTAGGTTATTTATATAGTGCCATTAAAAGCATACTTTTTGTTTATGGGAAAATATTAATTGCTGAGAAATAAGTACCTGAGTTCAGAATCCAGGAGAAAGGGCAATGCATATATCCCTGGTTTGCCAAGTACATAAAATATGTGGAGATAAGCACAAATAAAACATGGCAACAGTGGTAGTATATAACCTAGTGTTCTGTATGGTCTTTAAAACAAGTAGTGGCAGGGGTTAACTTCATAAGAGTAGATAAACTAGCAAGAGCTATGAAATTGTTTGAGAAAGGCCAGATTAAGACAGCATCTGAAATATTTGCCTTTGAAGGCAATCCCGTTAGAAATCAAAAGGGCCTAATGTTGAGAACTTGCATCTCAAATGCAACAAATCATTATACTTGTCAAGATTTATGGACAGATTTATTTATGTTGACAGTCAGTCCACTAATAGTTTGACAAATGGGAAGTCTTGACAGATACAACAGATACATTTAAGCATATTTCTTCTGTTTGGGGAGGGGGAAGGAAACGAGTGGGCTTGACAAACCATATTGGTACACCTCCATTCAGCATAAAGAATGTTCCCTGTTGTCAGATGGCAAAAAGACCGGAGCCAGAATAATTACCAAGCTAAAAGAACCTGCTGTCTGTCTCCTTGACTATTACTTATTCCTTGCACAGTTGGGTGCATTTGAACCATGAGATGTTATTACGTAAACATCTAATGCCAATCCTGGACACTATAGACCTCATAAAGGAGCAAGGATGCACCAGAGAATACAGCCATCTGCTTAAAGCAATTGTGTTTGAAAAAGCGACCATGTTCAATGCAGAACAACAGGAATGTGCTACTTAAGAATTTACAGAACAAAGTTGTGCCGGCTGATTGATCTCTTTGCTCTACAATTGTTCCATCGTATATACTATCCAATCATACAGACAGGGTTTGCCAAGAGATTCCCATAACGTGAGGAATAATCACATTTTTCACACAGAGAAATTTTTTACCCTGTAGGAGCTGGGAGATGCAATATCCTTGAAACTGAAGGAAACATTTTGACATCTATATAAAACTATTAGGAGAGGCCACCTGGAAGTTTGGGCTCAAATGCTATAAATATGTACATGATACATTGTTCTGCCTTGTCAACAAGGAAGGGTGAGGATGGCATGGCAGCAGTGCACCCTGCTTCAAATGCATGTGCACTACAAGGCAAGAGAAGCAGCCGGTCCAGAAGCCAATAATCTTGCCTTGCTTTAGGTATGACAGAAGGCATCTAATACAACAAAATTGGCATAGATAAGGCACATTAAATATAACATGCTTATTGATCTGATTTTTTTTTACACAAACTGCGGTAGTTTAAAGGGCAGTAGTAGTTTTATTCACTCACTTTTGCAATATTTAGACACTACAGGGTACATACCAAAAGGTATATAGAAGGCTTGCCCTATCTTCTTGTGTGATTTGTCCCCCAATCAGAGATCTCTCATTCAGCGCTGTCCATGCAATCCATTTTCTAGCATCTTATTTATCCATCCATCCATCCATCCATCCATCCAACTTCTATCACCGCCCATCTCCCCCCAAAAGGGGGACTCTGGGCAGTTTACAACAAAGTCAGCAATTAAAACATATAAAATACAACATAACAACCCTAAGAAAAAATAAATTAGATATAAATATAAAATCCAAGAGGCAATGAGGTTATATTTAAAAGAGCTTTAACTTCTTCATGGATCAGCCACAATGCTGTGGCCTTATTTATGCCTTTTATTTTATTTTACAGGACTTGTAGGTTGACCCACTCCTAAGGGATTGTGGGCGGCAGACAGTAAAGCCATAACAATGCAATTAAAAGAAACCACACCAATACAGGATTGTTTCTATTAGAAACCATCATGGCAACCCCAGTCAGCTTAGGCCGAAGGCATAATGGAATAACCTGTGGATGAGAAGCCAACTGGGGGAAAGAATCCCATAAAGTGGAGGCTACTACTGACCAGGCCTGCTGAACTTTCCATGCCCCATATGTCGATAAAGGTTCTCAGTCATCCAGGTGGAACTGTCTGTAGCTTGAATCATGTCAACTGGATTTCTATTTTCTCAGTGGAAACATTTCGCTCCTTATCCAAGGAGCTTCTTCAGTCTGAGCAAAGTTAGTAAGGGAATCCTTAAATATGTTTCTAGGGTGGCTGTGTGACCTTGCACCTGGGGCTAGGTCATGGTTATTTTGAGATGTTTATTTCTAAGTCCCTTTATCATCCAAAGGAGGATCGTTAAGATTTCCATGCCCCATATACCCCAGAAGAGAGGAGGACCCTTAGGGGGCCCTCTCACCATGTTCAAACTGGGCAGGAGATTCCATTTTGACAAGGCATTGTCAATTGTTACCTGGCGTTGTACCACATAGGGCTTTGAAGGTAACAACCAGTCTACAGGTCACCAGGGCAGTGATTTTAAAATAGGTGTTATTCTGCACTGCTGGGATTGAGTCTCTGACACACTCACTGCTGTGTGTTGTACCAGCTGTAGTTCTCTGGTCATCTCCAAAGCCTCACATACAGCACATTGCAGTAGCCCAGGCAAGTAGTGATTAAAGTTACTGCTGCCAAAGCATATAATAGTATATGAAGTATGTTTCATGGAGAAGGAGAAAAATACTATTGTGCTTCTTTTAGGCCATCGGCATCTGGATGACTGCTCTGGGAACTGTTCCCTTGTTCAAACACACTATGGCTCCTTTATGGTCTTCTATGTGTGTTGTTGTTTATTCGTTCAGTCGCTTCCGACTCTTTGTGACTTCATGGACCAGCCCACGCCAGAGCTTCCTGTCGGCCGTCACCATCCCCAGCTCCCCCATGGTTGAGTCTGTCACCTCCAGAATATCATCCATCCATCTTGCCCTTGGTCGGCCCCTCTTCCTTTTGCCTTCCACTTTCCCTAGCATCAGCTTCTTCTCCAGGGTATCCTGTCTTCTCATTATGTGGCCAAAGTACTTCAGTTTGGCCTTTAATATTATTCCCTCAAGTGAGCAGTCTGGCTTTATTTCCTGGAGTATGGACTGGTTTGATCTTCTTGCAGTCCAAGGTACTCTCAGAATTTTCCTCCAACACCACAGTTCAAAAGCATCTATCTTCCTTCGCTCAGCCTTCCTTATGGTCCAGCTCTCACAGCCATAGGTTACTACAGGAAATACCATTGCTTTAACTATGCGGACCTTTGTTGTCAGTGTGATGTCTCTGCTCTTAACTATTTTATCAAGATTTGCCATTGCTCTCCTCCCAAGAAGTAGACGTCTTCTGATTTCCTGGCTGCAGTCAGCATCTGCAGTAATCTTTGCGCCTAGAAATACAAAGTCTGTCACTGCCTCCACTTTTTCTCCCTCTATTTGCCAGTTATCAATCAAGCTGGTTGCCATAATCTTGGTTTTTTTGAGGTTTAACTGCAACCCAGCTTTTGCACTTTCTTCTTTCACCTTCGTCATAAGGCTCCTCAACTCCTCCTCGCTTTCAGCCATCAAAGTGGTATCATCTGCATATCTAAGATTGTTAATGTTTCTTCCAGCAATTTTAACTCCAGCCTTGGATTCCTCAAGCCCAGCATGTCGCATGATGTGTTCTGCGTACAGGTTGAATAGGTAGGGTGAGAGTATACAGCCCTGTCGTACTCCTTTCCCAATCTTAAACCAGTCCGTTGTTCCGTGCTCTGTTCTTACCGTTGCTACTTGGTCGTTATACAGATTCCTCAGGAGGCAGACAAGATGACTTGGTATCCCCATACCATCAAGAACTTGCCACAATTTGTTATGATCCACACAGTCAAAGGCTTTAGAATAGTCAATAAAACAGAAATAGATGTTTTTCTGAAACTCCCTGGCTTTCTCCATTATCCAGCGGATATTGGCAATTTGGTCTCTTGTTCCTCTGCCTTTTCTAAACCCAGCTTGTACATCTGGCAATTCTCGCTCCATGAATTGCTGGAGTCTACCTTGCAAGATCTTGAGCATTACCTTACTGGCATGTGAACTTCTATGTGTACATTTAAATTAATTAATCTATTTATTGGATTTTATTTTGCCTGCCACAATCCCAAGATTCTCATAGTTTATAGGAATAAAATATAAAAATAAAAAATCAATAGTACAGAATACATAACCATAAAATGGTATAAAATGCAGTTACGATTGCAGTCTTCCTAGGTGACATGGATCACCAAAGGTCAGGCCGAACAACTATTTTCAGGTGTTTACCAAAGCCAGCCCAGAAAAACGGGACCTATGAACCTCCATATTATGCACCTCCATGAAAGGGGACTGTCAATAGTTATTCGCAGGATGACTGAGTCAGGCCTGTCTCTTCCAACTGGAGAATGCAGTTCTGAAGGTACTTTGGTTTTTAGCTGTGTAGGGATGTATAGGAAACAACTAGGACTTGAATTGCACTTGAACGCTTATCAAACAGAAGTCAGTGTAAGGCT
Source organism: Charina bottae (assembly GCA_023362775.1). Taxonomy (NCBI): domain Eukaryota; kingdom Metazoa; phylum Chordata; class Lepidosauria; order Squamata; family Charinaidae; genus Charina; species Charina bottae. Next base: position 53,742,690 of record JALMGJ010000002.1, on the reverse strand, counting down.
TGAAGGACAGATGCAATATGTTCATGGTGCTGAGTGCCAGGCAATAAATAAGGCAGTGCATTCTGGACTAAATGAAATGTCCATGTGGACTTCAAGGGCAGCTTGTTTGTTTAATTGCATAAGTTGTTCACACCTAAGAGATTCTTTTGTAAATCTCACAGCATCTTGAAGATGTTTAAGAGTTTTAAGCAGGCTGATAGAGATCATGTTATTTTAGCTAATGGAAGCATTGCATCTGTGACTGGTACGGGATTTGTATATGTACCAGGGTTAAATATTGAATTATCAATGTTGTGTGTACCTGAACTGGAGTACAATATAATTAGTGTGTCACAATTGGATAAACAGGGTTATACTGTACAGTTTGGAAATAATGAATGTATTGTTATGAAAGATAACTATGTTTGTGGCAAAGGTATCTTGCAGAACAATTTATATGAAATTGTACAAACCAGGACAAGCAGCAGCCATCATGGTGTAGCTACAATTAATAAGCCAACACATGATTCATGTGCGCACCTGTGGCACAGAAGGCTTGGGCATCCGAGTTTCAAAGTGATTGAAAAGATGTCAGAAGCAAGTTCTGGAATGGAATTGAAAAAGTGCCAAGTGTATTTGGATTGCACAGCTTGTAAGGTTGCAAAGTCAAAGGTGTTTCCTGTGAGCAAATTCAGTGATAGGAAGTCACATAAACGTTTTGAATTAGTTCACGCTGACTTAATTGGTCCATTACCAGCTTCAATAGGGGGTGCTAAATATGTTTTAGTCATTGTAGATGATTACACAAGATTTGGGTTCTGTTATCTATTGAAAGCTAAAAGTCAAACATTTGAAAAGTTTAGAAACTGGGTGCAGTTTGTGGAACGTAGGTATAGCACAAAGGTGTGTAGTTTACAAACTGACCGGGGTACAGAGTTTCTGAGTGGGAGTTTTCAGCAATGGCTCCGTAGAAGGGGCATTGTGCATAGGAGAACAAACCCACATAGTTCAGCTGAGAATGGCATGGCTGAACGTAGGAATTTGGCATTGCAGACAGTAAAGGATTCACTCATTGCTGCCTCAGGGTTATCAAGAGGATACTGGGGAGAGGCAATATTAACTGCTAATTATTTAATTAATAGGTTATGGAGTGTATCTGTAAACCAAACTCCATATTATATGTTATATGGCAAGAAGCCACCATTAGCTCATTTGAAGGTGTTTGGGTGCACTGCCTATGTTCACGTGCATAAGGAGGTACATAGGAAAGGACAGGCAAAAGCACAGAAGCTTACGTTTGTAGGGTATGAGCCAGGGACCAAGGGATATAGGTTCACTGATGGCAGGAAAGTTGTTATTTCTAGATCAGCAAGTTTTAGTGAGCACAGCAATTGGCAGAGATTACACGGGAGCAGTGAGGTTTATCTTCCTAGTCAGGGACGTTTTGAGTTTTCAGAGCAGAGAGAAGCCACTGATGTGATTAAGAAGGAAGAGGAATTAACTCCTAGTGTGCCAATGATGCAGGATGCTACAGTGTTGCGTAGATCTGAGAGAGTTAACAAGGGCATACCACCTCAACGTTATACACCAGGTGATGTAAAAGTGTGTTTTATTGATTATGAACCTCGTAATTACAAGGACGTATTGAAGTTGCCACAACATGAGCAGAGTAGATGGAAAGCTGCTATGGATGTGGAAATGAAAGCCATTAATTATCATAAGGTTTTCAAATCTACTAGGCTGCCTGAGGGGCATAGAGCAGTAGGCTGTAGATGGGTGTATAAGAAGAAAACCTTAGTGAATGGTGATATTCAGTATAAGGCTAGGTTGGTTGCACAAGGATTTTCCCAGATAAAGAATCAGACTTATGATGAAGTTTTTGCACCAACGCTAAGAGGGGAAACATTTAGGTTTGCCTTAGCAATGGCAGCAGCTGGGAATTGTGTAGTACAGCATTATGATATCACAACAGCATATTTGCATGCTGATTTGAATGAAGAGATCTATATGATTGAAGCCCCAGGTTATGAATCAAAGATTGCAGGAAGGGTATAAAAGTTGCAGAAAGCATTGTATGGACTCACTTTGCTGGAATCTAACTTTAGATAAGGAATTACAAAGAATGGGATTCAAGTGTAGTATAGCTGACCCATGTCTGTATGTAAAGCAATGTGAAAATGATGAACAGATTTTGCTTTTGATTTTTGTAGACGATTTGTGTCTTATAGCGAAAGATCAAAGCAGGGTAATTGAATTTACTGAAAATCTGAAACAGCACTTTGATGTCAAAGATCTGGGAGAAATTAAGAATTACCTAGGAATGGGTATTCAGAAGGTTGATGGGGGTTATGTTCTACAGCAGTGGAAGAAAATTGAAGCACTGCTAAGAGAGAACAATATGGAACAGTGTAAAGAAGTTCCAACCCCGATGACAACAGATTTTGTTAAAACAGAGACTGGAGATGATGACCAAACTTCATGTGATCAAGAACACTATCATTCAATAATTGGAAGTTTATTGTATATAGCACAATGGTCGCGTCCTGATATCGGGAACGCAGTAAATGTTCTGAGTAGATATGTAACCAAACCTCCTCAGAGGCATTGGCAAGGTATCAAACGTGTGTTTAGGTATCTGAAGGGGACTATTGATAAATGTTTATTGATAAAACCATGTAAGCCATTGGAATTGAAATGCTATGTAGATAGTGATTGGGGTAACGATGTACATGACAGAAAATCAATGACAGGGTTGATAATAATGTTTGGTAACACCTTGGTTGGGTGGAGGTCTTGTAAACAAAGTTCAGTTGCCGTGTCAACGGCAGAGGCGGAGTATGCAGCATTATCTGATTTGTGTTCAGAATTAATTTGGTATAGGCAATTGTTAATGGGTGTTAATATAACAATTAAAGGGCCTATATGTGTATACGATGATAGTGAAGCGTGTATACAGATTGCAAAGAGTGATAAGGTCAGAGCACGAAGCAAGCATGTTGATATCAAGTATCATAATGTTAGGAGTGCTGTTAAAGAGTCTCTGATAGATTTGCAATATTGTCCATCTGAGTGTAATGTAGCAGATGTGATGACAAAGCCTCTAAGCATAGAGAGACATAGGATGTGTATATCTCAAATGTGTATGTCTTCTATTCTGTACAATTGAATGTAATATCTATTGTAAATTGAAGGGGTGTTGGGGTTTGATAAACCCAGGAATTTACTTCTAGATATAAATTATACAGAGAGGCTTGATTTCTAGGTAAAAGGTGAAATATTCTGCACAGTCACCCAATTAGCAGCCATTGTTGTAGGAATGATGTGTCATGTGTGACTCATTCAACAGGTGCTTAGAGTTGGGTTGGGTGTGGTGAATAACGAGAGTGACCTATAATGTGATTGGTCAGGTTCACTATATATGCAGAGACATTCTCAGTTCCCATTATTCCCATTTTACCTCGTGAAAGCTGCATCGTTGATGGTGTATCATTTGTTACTTGTGGAAGTGATCTGTAAATACGTATGTATATAAAGTAAATAGGATATTTGATATAACTTCTGTTTGGAGTCTATTTACTGCATAGTACTTGGATCACTGGTGCCTAGGAGAGAGGCAGGCCGCTCCATCTCCACGCGCTCCCTCTGACATAAGAACTGTGCAAAAATGTGGTTGCCCATATATCTACTGTATGCAATTTGGAATTGCTTTGTAGATTTACCAATTGAACATTGCATGTGAGATCTAGGCAACCAATGATTTTTCATCAAGCCTAGTAGGATAATAATAAACTTCTGTGCATATGCCAACAAAGCTTCTGACTTTACATGTCCTCTCTGCTAAATGCAGGTTGTCTATCCATAAAAGAAAGTTACCTACTGTTTAAATAACAACTGGTGGTTGCGGGAGGGCAAGAAGTGGTACTTATGTCAGTTATGAGCTAAACATTATTTACTGGGCAAATTATTATAAACATGGTGGCATCTTAGCTTAAAATATATATTCACATCAGATTGATTATGATTATGTGCCATCAAGACATTTTCGACTCCTAGCAACCACATACTGTAGATAGATTTTCTCCATGACGAACTATCCCCAACCTGGTCCTTCAAGTCTCCCAATGGTGCACTCACCACCACTGTAACTGAGTCCATCCATCTTGCCGCTGGCCATCCTCTTCTTCTCTTTCCCTCCACCTTTCCCAGTGATAGAGCCTTTTTCAGAGAGCTGGGTCTTCACATAATGTGTCCAAAGTAGGATAATTTGAGCCTGGTCATTTTTGCCTTGAGCCAGAACTCTGGGTTGATATGTTCAATGATCCATCAGTTTTCTTGGTTGTCCACAGGATATCCAGGAGTCTTCTCCAACACCAAAGTTCAAAGTCATCAATACTCTTCCTATCCTGCTTCTTTAAAGTCCAACTTTTGCTTCCACAGGGAATACAGTTGCTTGTACTGTTCTGATCTTTGTAGGTATAGACACATCACAGCATTTGAATATCTTTTCCAAGGCTTTCATGGCTGCTATGCCAAGTGCTAGTCTGCAGCGTATTTATTGACTGCTTGTTCCTTTACTGTTGATGGTTGATCCTAAACTGATTCACATCAGAACATGTTCCTAATCTTATTTTCTTCTTCCTAAACTAAATGGTACAAACATTGCACTTTTCTGGTAAGTGGGTTGCTCTGACCCACTTATAATTTGGATGGTCTTGTTGCCCATTTTCAGGTCTACAGTATCCATTTTTTTATCAACAGCCAGAACTGTACATACCATTTTGGGTGTACCAGAAATTTAATATAAAGGTATTACAATTATAGAAATTTTATTTACTATAAAATGTAGATATTACTTAACTCTGAAATATCTGGGTGGTGCAAAAATAAAAGTAATACTGTAATATAAATAGACATTAATATAACTTAAAACAGTAATCATATCCCAAAAAACTAGTACCATGTCTTTCTTAAGTGAATCTGCTTGCAAATAAAGGTGAGTAAAATGTAATGTTACACTTAGGAAATGTAAATAATTTTTTCTTGTGAGTAACCCTTCCAGCTTATCTTTTAAAAGGCCTGAAATAGCAGGTTAGACAGCTTATTTATAAGTACATTTCTTTGTAATTCTCCCATCTTATCCTTAAAAGGATAAGCTTGAATGAAGGGATAATCCTTTCCAACATCTGTCCTCTAGCAGCCCTAGCATTAGCAGCAGATGCCAGAGTGAATGTGTGGGTAGGAAGTACCACAGTGGTGAGATGTGAGAGGACTGAATTGTGTGTGTTACTGGGCCTGCCCTAACATGCCTACTCATCTGTCACTGGTATAAAAACAAGATGCAGCTGCCAGGAGTTAGTTTCTGTACATGGAAAGGGAAAGGATGCCATTTTGACCTTCACTTGTGCTGGCAAAATGTCTACAATCTATTTGGGAGTACCAACTTCCCATAGTTTTAAAAGGGATGTGCTACCATGGATTGCAGAAACTATGTCCAGAATGTCACTGTTTAGGAGCAAAACTTATTTCTGATACCCCATTATAAGGTAAGCCAAGGCTCTATATAGACATATAGAGCCAGTTTGGTCTAGTGGTTAAGGTGCTGGGCTAGAAACCAGGAGACTGTGAGTTCCAGTCCTGCCTTAGGCATGAAAGCCGGCTGGGTGACCTTGGGCCAGTCACTCTCTCTCAGCCCAACTCACCTCACAGGGTTGTTGTTGTGGGGAAAGTAGGAGGAGGAAGGAGTATGAGGTATGTTCGCCACTTTGACTTATTTATAAAAATAATAAAGGCGGGATAGAACATAAATGAATGAACGAATGAATATTGTCCTTTATTCTGATGTCTGCAAATTTCCATTGTGTACCCTTAGCAGAAAGAGAGAGTGAAATTTCTTTCTTTCTGTGTCAGGAAAGAGCAAAAGAGAGTGCATGCTAGGCATATGCCTGACATCAAAATACATTTAGCAGAAGCACAATGGGTAATGCTGTTAATGCAAAAACATTTTGGTATTTCAAGAAACCATTAGATGGCATCAGGGGAAGGTTGGAGCTCTAAAAAGAATGAATCTTGACAAGCTGTACTAACTGCTTCTTTCACCCGCCTGTGTTTTTCCTGGACAACTCTGGAACTGGAAGTAATGAATTCAGATTTCCTCATGGGTGATTGTTTAAAAGAGATGAATAATACCATTCCATCAATGCACAATTTAAGAGGTATATATTTGCTATTATTTCCACCTCTAAAAATGATGAGCCTGGTCCCCACCCTGAATTCCTGCTAGGTGGTATCATGCCAACACGAGAGTCATTTAGTCTTACGCATCTTATTTCTTCAGGATGGATATAAACAACTCACATGCCTGTCAACTGGGCCACTCATTTTATATTCTGTTCTTGCTCTATTTTTTTGTCCTCCTTAGTTTTGGAAGCAATCTCTGGGAGTGGTTAATCTTTTCAAGCAACATTATGCATTGTAATACCAAGGGTATCCTTCAGTGTAATAATCCTCCAATAAGGCAAGCAATATTAACATGTTCTGGAAGCCCCGGGGACATGGAGTTTTTCCAGCAAAGGAAAGTAGAGAGGATTGTTTCAGTAAAGAAAAGGGTGTTGTGTCTAATCCCATCAGTGAAAAACAAACTAAATATTTATGGTGGAGAAAAAGATCATATACAATAAATTTTAATGGAGAGTAAAACAGTTCCTCTTCTAAAAATTGCATGCAATGCATTTACATGAAGGACAGTATTATAGCATGATGCTTATTTTTTAAAAAAAGACCTAGTTAATTAACTGTAGCAATTAAATATGGATATGTTCAGATCTTTTCAGACTCAATGGTTCTAAAATTTGGCATTTGCTTGATGTAACATTCCCACTTTGAATATCTTATACCACTTGATTTTAAAGAACAGCTCCAGCAATATTTGGACCACAGGAAAGAAGGCACTAATGGGCAGAATTCTTTGCCTTACCTTAGATTTGCTTTTATTCTTCCCTCTGAACTTGCCTTGTTATAAAGATACGCAGGTAAGAGATCGTATGCATCTCTACTTGGCAACCGCTTTTGGATTATTTGCTCGTATCTGAAAAAAAACGAAGTTTTGATTTTGGGTTTTGATGATTAAATGGTTTGATTTTATAGAAATAATTTTACTAAGGTTTAATTAAGACTGCATCTTTTACAGCGGTCCACAACCTTTTTGGCACCAGGGACCGGTTTCGTGGAAGACAATTTTTCCACGGACCGGGTGGGGGAGGGATGGTTTCGGGATGAAACCATCGGAAGTGGTAAATAAAATAAGGGGCGGGCCACACGTGGACTAAAATAAGTGTCGGATTTTGACTTCTCATAAGGAGCGCGCAACCTAGATCCCTTGCACGCGTAGTTTACAGTAGGGTTTGCGCTCCTATGAGAATCTAATGCCGCCGCTGAACTGACAGGAGGCGGAGCTCAGGCAGTGATGTGAGCGATGGGGAGTGGCTGTAAATACAGATGAAGCTTCACTCGCTCACCCGCCACTCACCTCCTGCTGTGCGGCCCGGTTCCTAACAGGCCACGGACCGGTACCGGTCTGTGGCCTGGGGGTTGGGGACCCCTGTTTTAGAAGACAAATATTTTAAAGCCATTTGGGCTGTCAGTGGCCAAATATGCTTCTTTATACAGTAGAATTCAATCAACTGTAGACTGTGAAACATGTCTCTCACTGATTAGGATAAGTTCTCTAGCAAAGGATACTTCATCCTTTGAGAACTATTATTAAATAGTTCTCTGGAACATTCTGCCCCTGGAGGTGAGGCAAGCCCCCACACTCCTGACCTTCCAAAAACAACTGAAGACCTGGCTCTGCCATCTCGCTTGGGATGGGAAGAGTAATAGCTCTTCGTGGGGATGGCTTGCGCCATAGAGTTCTTTTAATACATAACATTTTATATATTTATATATTTATATTTAATTTTAAATTGATATATTGTGTTGGATATTTTACATGTTTTAATCACTAACTTTATTGTAAACCGCCCAGAGTCCCCTCTATGGGGGGAGATGGGCGGTGATATAAGTTGGATAGATAGATAGATAGATAGATAGATAGATAGATAGATAGATAAATAAATAAATAAACAGCAACTTTTTTTTTTAAAAAAAGCCACATTCCATCATAGGTAATCTGTTAGGGACCAAATGGAAAGCAGAGCTGAAGCAAGGATTACGTGGGATCCGTGTACAGTACATACAAAAGTAGGGGATCCATATCATACCTATTTTGTAATTATTGTACCTCCGTACTCTCTTTCTGTACAACAGGTTGCATGGAGGAGGAAGGCCTCATCATCACATCTCCCAAATGCAGCACAAACATTTCCTGGGAACTGTGTTTGATATCATGTCCTCATGACACTGCCTTCGTGCGTCCCCAGACCATAGCTGAGGCAGATTAAAGTCATCTTTAGCTGTTCCACTTTTAGAGCAGCATTTCCCTTCTTTTCCCCACACAATTTTTGTTATGGGTACTATCTGGCACCCTTCCAGTTGCTAATCTGTCCAGTTCCTATTGGCCATCTTAGGCTGATGGAAGCATGCCCCTCCCCCCCAATCATTGGGAACCACCCTCCATGTCCCTTTCGGCTGGGGTTGCAGGACATCCAGCTTCCTCAGTGGCTTCAGCCTGTGTAATGCCTAACTAGCATTTCCCAAAGAGTTTGTCAGGGAAGAACATTAGCTGGTTATGGATAAAGATACTAGACCTGTATTTAAAAGATTGAACTACTGATTTCTTGTTGGTTCCCTCGCAGTAGGGTACATTACACATTTCCCACTGCCTCTGCCAACAAGGATTTTTATTGGCCATACCTTCCTCTGTTTTTATTACTTGATGAGGGGTGTGTGTGTGTGTGTGTGTGTGTGTGTGTGTGTGTAAGGACAGTGTCACCAGTTTTGCCACTTCATTCTGGCTCCATGGCTGCCCGTTCTAAGTGGTGCCAGCCACAAAGACAGAAGTGGATTCTCTGCCATCACTGCCAGGTCAATGCTCACTTGCTACTAATTGCTCCATTCCACTTCACTACACATTCCTCCTGTGACTTATCTGCCAGGCTATTTTGGGGAACAAGCTTTAGTGTTCATTCAGAAGAGCCCTAGATTCATGTCTTTCCAAACACATAACTAAAGTAGCCCAACCCCAAGTTATAGAGAGTGGTGGTGGTTGTTTTCCTGCTGAAAGGTGTTGCATTGTGGAAGCAGAAACAAAGCTAGGGGAATCCACCAATTGCTTTCCTTAACTTGTCCTGCATTAAAACAGTAATGGATTTTCTATATGATCTATCTTTCTATTTATCTGATCACTAAGAGTCAACACTATATATAGCATATGATGAATACATGACAGAAGAGAGTCAACACTGACTAGATGGCACATAATCGTCCACAATATACTGTACTTTTCTGCCAGCAAAACTACTGATAGATACCACTTCAATGTGGTTGTCTATTTGTGTCTAATGATAATTCTTAGAAGAGGTCTGAACTGTTTTGGATAGTAAGTTTGAATTTAGATTGAATTTAGATTGAAGACTGTCCACAGTTCTAGAGCTGCAAATTGTCTATCCTTACTGCAGAGGACAGAATCGAACATATTTCATAAAGATTTGACCTACTTTATAGAGACTCATATTTTGCTGTTTGGAAAAGGAATACAGAAATGATTGCTTCTATTTCTTTGTTTCATGATGCTACCCCACTTCATTGGGGAGGGGTCTGGATATCATAAACTATAATCAAGATGGCCTCTTTTCATCTATGGACAGCTGGGATGTTATCCATTTCTTTTGGATACAGAACCTACTGTTGTCATCCATCATTTTTTGACACTTGAAGATTATAATACAGCAATGAATTTTGTTTCTGAAATTTATTTGGAAACTACAGCTGGTTCAAATTTCCAGAAGCTCATTTGCCAATTTGTTTTGTGTGTGCACAGACCAAAGATGTGAACTGTTGAAATATTTAGAAATAAATTCAAATTTTATTTTATTTTCTGATGAAAGTCTCAGTTGTCTCTGGATCCCATCTTATTCAAACAGGTGAGTTTTCCTTCCATTTTTCTAGATGCCACCAGAGCATTATTTTCTCTTTGTATGTATAGTCCTTGGTACTTTTTCTGCTATTTCTAAAACAAGTGTGATCCAAAGATTGGCTTTATAGTATACACAATCAGCTAAAAATTACTAATTGAGTTATTCCTTCTTCAGAAGTTGTATATTTTGTTGTATATTTTCATATAAATGAATAATTGCTAGTATTAATAACAAACTGGAATAATCTATAGAAAAATTATGGAGTCTCCAGTTGAACTATAGTAGTGTGGATTTGCGGGGAGAAGGCAAATCATCATCTTTCATTCTGAATTCCCCCTTTGAAAAATGGGAGTTAATGACATCTTTCTCATTAAACTTTTTGAAGGAAGAATCATTTTCATCATGGATCAAATAAACAAAGGATCCATGTTTTATCTACGAAATATACCTGCAGATAACAGTTTAGTAACCTTGGGTGATGTTTACAACAATACCAAATGTGACAGCTTTCAAAGCATTATGTATATTCTGAATGTTGTACATGTATAGCTGTGACAGCGTGTCAGTTATAATTCTTGTAACAACAACAAAAAGAGATTTATTTATAATCTTTCAAATATAGAATAAACTGGATAAATGCTTCAAAATAAAATGCTTCTCTTCTCATTCCTGTGGGTTGAAGTGTGATACAAATAAAGACAGAGGAAATTTAATGCACCAGGGTATCCTCTTCCCCCCTTAATAGCTTGTGAAATAATTTGTGTTAGGGTTAAATTCCTTATCCAACAAAAATTAAACCTTAAGCACAAATAGAGTTAAGTTATACCAAATCATTGGGGAAAGAAGAGGGAGGACTGTTACGTTGTTGGTAGTAATGTTTTTGTCACACTTTTGTGCATTCCCTTGTGAATGTTTGTCTAGCTTTCTTGGTAATCAACACTATAAAGTCGGAAATGTAATTTTCTAAGATTTCATGTATGCAGGTGCACTCCAAAGCATTGCTCGGATGTGTTCCTTGCTATCATGAACCTTTCAAGCAAATAGTGTGTGTCTGAGATAGAAAATGAGAGTGAGAGCGTGTGTTTCTCATGGCAGTAATACACTGGTGCAACTAGTTAAAGGTAAAAACATCCTTAATTTGAGTTTGTCTTCTGCTGATTGCATTGATTTATTTTTTCTTTTTCCCCTTGTGGTTTATCAGTGTTGTCTATTTTTTTTAAAAAATGCTCAGTGCAAAGGCATATTTCTATATGTATAATTTTGGGCATGGCAAGCTGACCACTCAGTCTTATGCTAAACAGTAACTTCTAGAAAAGTGACTAAACTCTGAAATCCCCTATCACTTTCACTAATTAATATGATTAATTGAAATTAGACCGTTCTCAGTCTCTGTTGAGTCTGGATTAGAGAGTTACTGTATGTGTAACTTCCTCTAAGCAAGGAAGTATGGGATAGTTGTAATTGCTGGGTTATGAAATAACATACATGTCTCTAACTTTTATAGCTTTTGTATAATAATTTGGATTCAGCTATTTGTTGCAAATCTGAGAAGCCTCTAAACATATTTTGGGAATTTTATGGCTGGAGTTACTTTTTGTATGTGTGCACATTACACAAAATCCATGGCACCATCAGTAGAACTGAGAAGGGGCTGATTCCAATGAAGCCTGTAGCCATTTACAAGACTTCCAAACTTGCTCTGGTGAATTCCATATATCAAAACAGTCTTTGAGAATGATGGAAGAGGTGAGATGCCACATGCAAGTGGAAATCTCTTCTCACCACTTTGGATTTTATGCAGTATCTCCATGTATTTATATCTGATCATTTTTCCAGGGAAGTTGAAGGTAGATACATCATGGGTGGGAACATAGATTGAATCTGAAGGCTGGATCAAGACTTTCATCTGATCTGGCACAATGTGACATTGAGGGCAGGACAAGTGACATTGTTCTATTAAGACCGACATCATCAATTTTATACGAAGGAATATGTGAGGAGCTGTCTCTTCCAATTAATCAATAATCTCATGTTGAACTTGTCAAACATCATGGATACAGTTGTGAGGAGCAGTAGTGAGTTTGAGACCCCTGTTATTCTGGAGGGGTGTAAACCACAGAACATGTTCTTCTTTGTTGGTACTTCTATAGAGACATTGAAACCAGTTTTGTCCTCCCTCTGGTCAACAGATATCTTGATTGCTCAGACTCGGCTATGACCAGATGCTGCTTACAGGTGAACTGCCATTTATTTACTTGTTTATTTTTCAAATTTTGCCACCGCCCATCTCCCCCAGAAAAGGGTTTACTACAGTGCACGTGGCTAAGTTTTTCACAGCAGCAAGTAAGATCTGCCGGACCTTGATAGGGCAAGCTCCTGCTACATAGTTGTGTTTTAAATAATTTTAGATATTATCAAATTTTATGTAATTTTAGATACCATCCCATTTTTGTAATTTTAGATGTTATCACATGTTATGTACCTCACTTATAACATAGACCAGGGCTTTCCAAAGTTTTCCCGCGGTGACACACCAACTGCCGTTGGTGTGTCGCTGCGGGAAAACCCGGAAGTGCCGCCGTTGCGGCAGCACGCAAAAAACCGGAAGCGCTGCTGCCGCTTTCGGGTTTTTGTGCACCGCCATTGCTGTGTCGCCGCGGGAAAACCCGGAAGCGCTGATGATGATCAACGCTTCCGGGTTGTGTGGCGACACACCAGACTGTGTGTGGCGACACACTTTTGTGTGGCGACACACAGTTTGGAAAGCTCTGACAGAGACATAGATTGTTCCTTTTGGACTTTACTCATGGGTTCTAGTCAGGTTGTTTTATAGATGTATTTTAATTTTGTCTCAAATTTTATTAATTGATTTCTTGGATAGATTTATAAATGCTCACAGATCACTCATGGACACACTTCTTATATTGGTCTAAGATTGTAATAAACTGACTGACTGAAATCGGTGTGAAGAAAAACTATAGTTCTCTGAGTCCTTTTTGACAAAGACTAGTGAACCCATGATAATAACATAAAAATTGTACCTATCATAGACAACCTGTAGCTTGAATCATGTCAACTGGATTTCTATTTTCTCAGTGGAAACGTTTCACTCCTTATCCAAGAAGCTTCTTCAGTCTGAGCAAAGTTAGTAAGGGAATCCTTAAATATGTTTCTAGGGTGGCTGTGTGACCTTGCACCTGGGGCTAGGTCATGGTTATCAGATGACTAGGAGTCATCAGGACATTGTCACACAGAGCAGAAACCATCCCCACCTCCATGGATTCCAAAAAGAATGAAAATCAGCACCTGAAAACAGCTCTGAAGGCCTGTGGATATCCAAATTGGGCCTTCACTAAATCTAAGTCTACCAGACCTAAAACAGCGACAGATAGGGCTGAGACTCAGAGTAAACGGAAGAACCTGGTCATTCCTTACATGGCTGGCATGTCTGAAAAGATAAAACGGATATTTGGCAAACACCACATACCTGTATATTTCAAACCCACCAACACACTGAGACAGAGGCTTGTACACCCCAAAGATCAAACTCCAAAACACAAGAAAAGCAATGTAGTGTATGCAATCCAGTGCAGTGAGGAGTGCTCTGAACTCTACATTGGAGAAACCAAACAACCTTTGTACAGGAGGATGGCCCAACACAGGAGAAGTAACACCACAGGACCAGAGTCAGCAGTTTATCTTCATTTAAAGGAAAAAGGACACTCATTTGAGGACATTAATGTTCACATTTTAGACAGAGAAGATAGGTGGTTTGAGAGAGGGGTCAAGGAGTCCATTTATGCCAACTTGGAAAATCCTTCCTTGAATAGAGGTGGGGGCCTCAGGCACAATCTTTCCCCTATTTTCCTTCCTGCTTTGTCTTCTGTGCCTAGGAAGATTAAGACCATTTCACAAGCTCAACAGCAGCATGGTAATCTTAACGATCCTCCTTTGGATGATAAAGGGACTTAGAAATAAACATCTCAAATAACCATCACCTAGCCCCAGGTGCAAGGTCACACAGTCACCCTAGAAACATATTTAAGGATTCCCTTACTAACTTTGCTCAGACTGAAGAAGCTTCTTGGATAAGGAGCGAAACGTTTCCACTGAGAAAATAGAAATCCAGTTGACACGATTCAAGCTACAGACTGTTCCACCTGGATGACTGAGAACCTTCATCGACATATCATAGACAACATATTTGTACTTTTCTTGAGGGGTTAGATACAACTTTTTGGTAGTATATAACAAGAAAACTGCCTGTATGATTTATTATCAAATATACAGTACTTCACAGTGTAACTGCAAGTTAGGATAACTGCTTCATTCATTCAAGAAACGTTTGTTTCTTGACCATGATGCTCAATGATAATTACATATTAGTAACTGAATATTGAATATCAGTATTGATGAATATCAGTAATGTCCCCCATTTTCCTGCCATTACTGCTTGCTGAGGAGCATAGTTACTGTATCCTTGAATCTTTGGCTGCTGTAGGGAGGCTTGTACAGTATATCTATCTATGTCTATGAAGGTTCTCAGTCATCCAGGTGGAATTGTCTGTAGCTTGAATCATGTCAACTGGATTTCTATTTTCTCAGTGGAAACGTTTCGCTCCTTATCCAAGGAGCTTCTTCAGTCTATATATATACAGTATATAGCAAATTCCTCATCTCTTCAATCACATACAGTATACAGGTCTCCCCCACCCTGCCCCCGAGTCACAGAGCCATCTGCAAAGATTAGAATTTGTTGTGACCTGTGAGGGGAGGAAGGATAGATAGTTTGCACTGCAGGGCTTTGAAGGGTACGTTTGTCATTTTTAATTCCACTGTTGCCTTCAAAAAGAGAGAAAGGAAGGAAGGAAACACTGGCCTTTATAAGAAGAATCACTTAATTTCCTCTCCCTCTTCTGTGCATTGGTGTAGAATGGAAGAATGGGGCCTCACTCCACCTCAGATGATGAAAAAGCCAGCAGTTTAAGACATTAGATACTCACAAGTTCTACAGTATATTAATGTAATAGATGTTTTCCCCAAAAGGGATTAAAATAGCATTTTATTTTGATATTAACTTTCATTAAGATAGATTATTATCCCATTTCTAAAAGCACCTGTTTATTTTCACTTACCTATAGGTCAGTCTCTAGGCGCAAAGATTACTGCAGACGCTGACTGCAGCCAGGAAATCAGAAGACGTCTACTTCTTGGGAGGAGAGCAATGGCAAATCTTGATAAAATAGTTAAGAGCAGAGACATCACACTGACAACAAAGGTCCGCATAGTTAAAGCAATGGTATTCCCTGTAGTAACCTATGGCTGTGAGAGCTGGACCATAAGGAAGGCTGAGCGAAGGAAGATAGATGCTTTTGAACTGTGGTGTTGGAGGAAACTTCTGAGAGTGCCTTGGACTGCAAGAAGATCAAACCAGTCCATACTCCAGGAAATAAAGCCAGACTGCTCACTTGAGGGAATGATATTAAAGGCAAAACTGAAGTACTTTGGCCACATAATGAGAAGAGAGGATACCCTGGAGAAGAAGCTGATGCTAGGGAAAGTGGAAGGCAAAAGGAAGAGGGGCCGACCAAGGGCAAGATGGATGGATGATATCCTGGAGGTGACAGACTTAACCATGGGGGAGCTGGGGATGGTGACAGCCGACAGGAAGCTCTGGCGTGGGCTGGTCCATGAAGTCACGAAGAGTCGGAAGCGACTGAACGAATAAACAACAATAGGTCAGTCTCAACAAGTGAGAAACCTGATACTATCTGCCTGAGATTTTGGGTAGCTTTTCCATATTACAAAAAGAGAGTGAGTGAGTGAGTGAGGAAGGGAGGAAGGAGGGAGGGAGGGAGGGAGGGAGAGGGGGGGAAAAGTGTATAATTCTCCTCCATTGAAGTGTATAGTGTAGTGGTTAAGGTGCTGGACTGGGAACAGCAAGACTCAGGTTATAGTTCTTCTGTAGCCATGGAAGCTGGCTGGGTGACTTTAGGCCAGTCACTTTCTGTTGGCCCTAGACTGGGCATTCAAAAACCATCTATCTGTGGAGTCCTTGGTACCCTCTGAAGATGTTGCCTAGTCATACAAGGAAACGTCGGCAAGGAAACAGCCAAGCTCAGAGAGCACCAAAGACCCCACAGTTCAACCCTGAGCTACAGATATTTGCTTCAAACGTCTATCTACAATCCACACTGAACCAGTGTGATAGATTATGGCCCATAAACTCTAATGAAGAGGCCTGCCTCTGATTGATTCGGGCTGATAATATACATTTAATAAGCCCTTACATATTAAAAACAAAAACAAAAAAAAGCATTATGCCCAGAAAATGAAGGCTTCTAAATTATCAATTTACACACTTTACTTTTTGTGTCTCTATGAATAAAGGGGGGTGGGGGTGGGGACTTGACAGAATATTCAGATTTAAACTCTTCCATCCAGAAAATGGTGGTAGAGTCTCAAGAAGACATTAACTCATGATTTTTGAACATGTATACAATAGTATTCTGCATAACATCCACAGAACAGGGCTGCCTATTGGACTGGCTTTAAATGTATAAATTGCTTTCAGACAATAGCATTATGGTCCTTTTCAGCACCACATGATCTGTTGCCATGTGGAAATCCAAGCACCCCATTTGTTTATTTAATGTTATTGTTATTTATGGAAAATTGCTTCACATATGATCCCTCAGTCTTATTCTGTAGCCTTGTGGTGGTACAAGTTTCTGCTTTCTTGCCATTAAACTTTTATTAAGCCAAACACACTATTTTTAAATATAAAAAAGGACCCAAATATAAAGGGAGGACCCAAATACCCAAACATAGGGGAAAAAGGGGGCAAAACACCCAGTCCTGCTCTCTATGGGCTGTTATACTTTTCTCCATGCCCTTCTGAAGCAGTGCTGGCTATAAAAAGGTTAGTATGACAAATGTAGCCTTTAATATAATATTCCCCCTCCCCCCAAAATCACTAAACTAGCCTTCACACAATTCCAACAGATTAAAGCTCAATCCACCCAAGTCACTTGGATTGGTGGTTGGAATGATCTCAGCCCAACTGAAGGGACTTCCTTGCGCTTGATAGGAGGTTCATAGACTGGGAGAGCTCTTTGACTCTGTGCTACTGTCTAGACTGAGCAGGTCAGCAAGTAGCAAGGGGTGTCTATTTCTAGCTACCAGTGAACAAGAAACTACATTCTTTGTGGGAGACATTTGATCTGGGTATCATTATCCATGCACTGGTTACCTCTTGTTTAGGATATTGTTACCCATTCTATATGAGAATGTCCTCAAAGGAAACCCCAAAATTGCAGCTGGTCCAGAATGCGATGCTCAAAATTATGTTGGGGTGCTTAGTGTGTTCTGACTGAACTGCACTGGCTCCTGGTGGATTTCCAAGTTAAATTTAAGGAGTTTGTAACATAAACCCCTAAGTGGTTCCACCTACTGTACTTGAAGGAATGGTTTCCCCCATACATTGTATCATGGGAGTTATGATTAATTGCAAGGCTGTCCTACAAGGAGGCCACCTGGAATTTCCAAGGTCTGGGCATTCTTAGTAATGACCCCAGAGATATGGAATTTCCTCTCCTTAATAATTCAAACTGTCTTTTCTATAGCTTGTGTCAAGAAGAATGTAAAAACTTACGATTACACTGTAATCTTTCCCCCAAAAGAATATCTGTATTTTTCACAGATTTTTTTGATGACATCATGATATGTTGTTCTTTTGATTATTTCCCCCCCCCCCACAAAGTAAACCATGCTCTTTTCTTTATTGGTAGCTGCTGATGGTTCTTTTCTTGTATTTGTATCTTGATAACTCTTTTTGTAACATTAATTAAGGGCTTACAGTATAACAAAATCTTAATTTGGTGGTCTCAAGCCCCCAGCTCAGGGACCACATGGGGCCCTCTTCAGCCCAGAACAATATTTTGTAGTCACTAAGCATAGTACTTAGCAATGCCAGCTCTCAATGTACCAAATAGAAGTGTTCTAACCACAGGACATGTTCAGGAAGAGTAACTGTATGTTAGTGGTGGCCTGGCAGCTTATTTGGAACCAAGTAGTGAGGCTCCTGGAAACAGTGAGCTGGTCAGATAGTATGCATAGTTGGCACTCCAAGGCCTCTCCTTCCAAGCAGTGCCATCCTCCAAGGAGCCCTGCTCTTGCACTCTACAGAGGGCACTGCTTCTGCTTCTCTGGGGCAGCGCTCCAGGCAGTCAGAGTAGAGAGCTGATGCTTGGTCAGAGAAGTTGACTGGGGGTGGGAGTGCCTAAGGCAGTGCTTTCCAAACTGCTGCTGTTGGCGACACACCAACGGCGGCAGCGGCGGTGGAGCGGTGGCGCATGCGGCGGCGGTGCACGGCGGCGGTGGCAGCGGCCTCGTGTTTTCCACTAAAATGCGGAAGCGCTGATGGCACGCTGCTGCCGTCGTCGCTGCCGCCGCTGCCATACACACCGTCACCATGCACGCCCCTGCGCCGCCACCGTGCACGTCCATATCCGGGTTGTGTCACAACACACTAAAGTGTCGCGACACACAGTTTGGAAAGCTATGGCCTAAGGGAGGGAAGAAGGAGGCAGTCAAGAACAAGGTCGGGCTAATAAAGGTAAAGGTTTTCCCCTGCACAGTCGTGTCCAACTCTAGGGGGCGGTGCTCATCTCCGTTTGTTAGCCGAAGAGCTAGCGCTGTCCGAAGACGCTTCCGTGGTCATGTGGCCGGCATGAGGCACGCAGAATGCTGTTACCATCCCACAGAAGTGGTACCTATTCATCTACTTGCATTTGCATGCTTTCGAATTGCTAGGTTGGCAAGAGCTGGGACGAGTGCGGGAGCTCACTCCGTCACGCGGCGCTTGGGTCTCAAACCACTGACCTTCCGATTGACAAGCCTGGCGTCTTAACCGCTGAGCCATCGCGCCCCTCTTCTGGCTCTGGCTACCCTACTGTTAAGAGAGTCTCTCTGCTAGGGGAAGGAAGGAAGGAAGGAAGGAAGGAAGGAAGGATGGATACTGGGATACTATCAGGGAAGGAGAGAAGAAAGAAGGGGTAGCAAATGAGAAAATATCAAAAGCAAGAAAGATCTTAATGCTCAGCGAGGGGAGAGGCAGCTTGTTATGAGAAAGGTAATTTAGATTATATAATCCTCTGTGCTCTTGATAAAAATATTACAAATGAACTCGGTAATCAAATCAAATATTGCTGTTTTGGTTCATGAGAAAAGCTGCCAGCTAAGTGCCCAAAATGAAATGGCTGTTTTGTGTTTTCTTTCTCAAGTGGCTCTGTTTTACAGTAATATTTATTTTTTTAAAAAAATCAATAAATTAAATGTGTTTAATTACGAGTATGATGCTCTTCCTTTTTGACTTGCTACAGACTTTTGTATCAATGTATGAAAAAGGTTTTGATGTTGTGGCACTTGAGCTAATGATCGAGTCCTCAGTGGCACTCATGACAATTTGAGTTTAAGAGAACACTTTGCATTAATGGAGTCGTATACAGCTGATCCGCCTGTTTCTATTTACTGTAAAGAAAGTATGTGGGATTCCCAATTCAGATTGAGACCATGAGAATGCTTAACCCTTCATCTACAATTGTTTCATTTTCAAAAACCATATGTTCCCTCCCCCCCCATTAAAAAAAATGTCCATTAGAGTTGATGTACCAGCTGCTCAGTGAAGAAGGTAATAGTTAACAAAGAAAAAACAAGTGTTAGGTAACTCCTATTTTGGTTCAGTCTTCTCCAACAAAAAGGGGAAATTCTACAACCAATAATAAAGAGACTTATTTGTAAGCACCTTGCAAACAATATGATAATTTCCAGAAGTAAGTATGGATTTATTGAGAATAAATCATGCCAGACTAAACTTACGTCATTTTTGATAGGGTAACATATTTAACAGACTGTGAGACTGCTGTAGACATCTGCTGGTCAGCAAAGCATTTGACAGAGTACCTCATGACATGCTGATTAGCAAGCTAGTTGAGTGTGGGCTGAATGGCATGACAATTAGCTGCCTCTAAATTCTTACTCGAAGAGTGCTCATCAGTATTTCTTCATCAAACTGGAGAGAGGTATAGAGTGGGGTGCTACAAGGATCAGTCCTTGGTCCTCTGCTCTTCAATATTTCGATCACTGATTTGGGTGAAGAGATGGAGTGAATGCTGATCAAATTTGCAGATGACACAAAACTGGGTAAGATGGCTAATACCCTAAAAAATAGAAATAAAATTCAAAATGATCTTGATGGGCTCAAAATAACATAATTAAATTTAACAATAGACAAGTGCCAGTTGGTCTAGTGGTTAAGGCTCCAGGCTAGAAACCAGGAGACTGAGAGTTCTAGTCCCACCTTAGGCATGAAAGCCAGCTGGGTGACCTTGGGCCAATCACTCTCTCAGCCCTAGGAAGGAGCCAATGGCAAACCAGGAGACTGAGAGTTCTAGTCCCGCCTTAGGCATGAAATCCGGCTGGGTGACCTTGGGCCAGTCACAATCTCTCGGCCCAACTCACCTCACAGGGTTGCTGTTGTGGGGAAAATAGGAGGAGGAAGGAGTGATAGGTATGTTCTCCACCTTGAGTTATTTGTAAAAATAATAAAGGCGGGATAGAAAATAAATAAATAATAAAAAATAAATAAATAAGTTGGCTGTTGTGGGTCTTCCGGGCTGTGTGGCCGTGTTCTGGAAGTTGTGGTGCCTAACGTTTCGCCAGCATCTGTGGCCAGCATCTTCAGAGACAGAGATTTTGCTTCTATATGTGCTCCTGCCCTCTGAAGATGCTGGCCACAGATGCTGGCGAAACGTTAGGAACCACAACTTCCAGAACACGGCCACACAGCCCGGAAGACCCACAACAGCCATTGAACTCCGGCCGTGAAAGCCTTCGACAATACATCAAATAAATAAGTTCTTCACTTAGAAAACAAAAATCAAATGCATAGATCCAGGTTGAGTTTACCTAGCTTAATAACAATGCTTGAGGAAACAAAAAACTTGAGGAGGAGGAGTAGGTTACAAACTGAGTATGAGCCAGGAGTGTGAGGCTGCAAAAAGAAAAAAAAAGCAAGTGCAATTTTAGATTGCATCAACTGAAGTAATCATTCTGTGCTACACTGGAGTGGGCATGAATCTGAACCTGGAGTGGGCAGCTATATTAAATCTAATAAATAATAATAAATAATAAATATACTGTTTTGGTCAGTGTAATGTGTCCAA